>OZ024898.1:24925781-24975781 GCA_964017195.1 Siderastrea radians
TTTTTCTAAATTTAGAACGGGGATCCTTAAAGAAACAGAGGGCATAAAGTAGATGAAACTGTTTCTCAGAGATCAATTTGAGTGTTAAATTGCACTCAAATTATGCTTTTACTGACAGAAATGGTGAAAGAAAATTGAATAGGAAAATTTCAGATTTTGAAGAATTCTCTTAAGTTAGGTGTTTATCTCTTGCGAATTTGCTATTTTAGGAAAAATAAAAAGTGCACCACTCCAATCCCCCCCACCACCCCCTTCCTAAAAAAGACACCAAGAGGCAGGCAATGGCTAAATTGTTGGCAAAGGTTTTTTAAAAGAGTTATCATAAGTGGCAGAACAAGATAATATGAGGTTAAAAATTTCTCACACTTTAATTGCCATTCTCCCCCCCCCCCTCCCCCATCACCTTTCTACTCTAGGCCCACACACCCATGGAAAGTCTACATATCATATTACAAGCTATAGCTAAACTATCAGGAAAACAGTAAAATGACTCACTAGACAGTAATAATTTATATTCCATATAAAGACAATGCTTCAGGTATTCCAACACTTTACAAGACTTAAGTCAAAGTTAACTTCTAAGATTTGAATGTTTGGGTTTTTTTTTTATATATAAGCAACTGGAGTCAGTTCAGCACAAGTGTCAAAAAGTAGTAAAAAGCAGGATACCATGTAATCATACAAATATCAGTCCCATCTGCTGACTTCTTCTAGCTAGCCAATATAATGTAAATATGTTATATCACTTTATGCATATTGTGACTGGCTCTGTCACATATTAGCTTGTGTAAATGGAAAAGTAATTCAATAGGAGATGTTTTTTTTTTACAAAACATTACAATTTTCTTTTCTTTTTTCCAGACCTTATATTTTTCATTGTTTTCAAAGTTTTAGTCTTAGGGTTTTTCCATAACATTTTCCCTTTGACAATACCTTTACCTTAAAATTATTCTCTCTTTATCTTACTGGTAAAGGGAGAAAACTTTTGTTGCACCACAAATCAATTGGAAGTAGAAAAATAAACTGACAATAAACATCTAACATTAAAGAGCATGAATAATTTTATTGTAAAGCTTCAGGCAATGCACTATCCTGTTCAAGTACTGGGGTATACTTATTTTTATGGATTTGAAATTCCAGAGGACTCTGTTAACTCGCTTGTGTGTATCCCCATTATATAAGGTGAACAGCATTTCTAAACCATCACATAAGACATCTGAGTTCCAACTGACAAGCTAACTTTGAACAGGTTAGTTTTAGAAGTTTGCATTTTAAAACTGGATATTCCTGCCATGTTCAAACCCAAGCAAATTAAACCATAACACTATTAACAGTTTTGAGTTTTTATGACTAATCAGGTTTCAGAGTTTGGTACTGTTAGTGAGTTTCCTTCAATCTTCTCAGGTGATAAATTAAAAAAAAAAACTCATGGCTTGACTGACTGGTTTCATTAAATGATATGTAGAAGCAACACTTTCTTTTGACTTGTCCTGAAGATGGACAAATGATTCTTTATGGTTGAGGTCCTGTGGAAAAATTGGAAACTGACTACAAGTGCTTCAATTAAATCCGACTCCTTAATTGAATCAGTTGTTTCAGCAGTCCATTTAATGATTCTTCTTTTCTAAATTCACCAGCTAGTCACCTGTGTTACAAATAAACAAAACTTCAATCAGCAGATGAAATATCCATTGTTAGAACTATTAAGTTTAACTCCCATCTAAAACTATACGTATAATTCATCTTTCTAAGCCTTTTAAAAAGTAACCAAAAGTCGTTAACAGATGCAAATTTCTAACAGAAATTTTTAAACCATTTATTTTTGGTTGCAAATTCCTACACTTCACATAAGATCACACGTCTTAAAAGGATTATACATTTCTTTTTCATAGTCTTCCAAGCACTCCACAGCTGTAGTATTAAAACTGTGAGCTAATTCACTTGACCTTAACTTACAGAGGATATATTCAGGAACTTTTTAATTAAACTTAAACTTATTATAAATAAAGCTTATTATGTCAGCCAATGTGAATTATTGAATTATATTTAAGCTTATATTATTAAATTTTACGAGTCGTATTCTTCCTAAAAGATCGCAATTCTGAACGTCGCTAATTGCTGCTATAAGTTTATCACACGGCAGCACGACTTTAAGCTTAAGTTTTAAATCTGACAAAAAGCTTAAGAAACATGAAATCGTTTGCACACGTGAATTTATAAACCGTTCGATAAACAGTACAATATATTCACTTACCGGCAAAAGTTCTTTGTAAAACATCCTTTTCTTTACAAGGCCTCTTCTTACGAACAGCACCTATCTTCCGAGCTTTATTGCAGCAGTGGTCACCCTTTTACGAGTCAAAACAAAGACCGTGGAGCTGTTTGTTTACCTTTACTCGGACGCCATTTTTCTTTTCATGTGATCTATTTGTTTCAAGGTCATGGAAGGTCACAGCCAGCTAGCCAATTGCGTGCGCGGAAAAACAATGGCATTGTTTAAGCCATGGCGCTACCTAGATTCCAAGCCCCCCAATTTGGATGTCGCAAAAGAAGCCAGAATTCTGTGCGATGTTCAAATTCCCGATATTAACCTTAACGCACTCCTCAAGAGTTAATAACAACAAAAGTAATAATAAAGTACCTTCATGTAAAAACCGTACTTAATTCAAGACCAGAACACTCAGACCTCACTATATTTCAGATCAAAATGGGCAAGAGCAAAAAAAAAAACAAAAGCAAAAAACAGACAAAACAAAAAGGGGGGCTCCGCTTTTAGGCTTGGCTAAATCTATATATTATTCAGCTTTATGTGTTGCTTGCTTTTAGCGTTTTTATCATAGAGCCGTTGTTTTTCTCGTTGTGAAACTGGTAGTCGATGGGAATTTATTGAATAATAAAACAATTATCCTGCTCAATCTTGCGGAATATCCCCTGATTTAGCCAACTCGGCCTACGGCCTCGTCGGCTGAGTATCAGGTGATATTCCGCGCGATTTCGCAGGATAATTGTTAAATATTTTGCTGCATCTGATCGTAGCGACCATCTGTTCAGACAACACTGAATCCCGGGTGCATTGTTTCACATCCTGTTGTTGTGTCAAGTTCGTGGCTTCGCGCGAGACAACAGCGCTTCGAGAGATTCGACACAATTCTGAACTTCTTTGCAGCAAAGACAATCTACGGCGTATTGCAGACGGTTTAAGGCACAGTTACTATATCTACACGTGTAAGAGTACGAAAGTATAACCTGAATAACAGGCGTTTATTTATCCGAGCACGATGATAATATTTACACCAGGAGACGAGAAATCGTGGCATTTCTTCCCACGTCTCGAGCGCTTCGGTACCATTCTCTTTTCTTTATTCTGCCTCCTCTATCTCTTGATAGTATTCTCTAAGTCAATTTTAATCCGCAAACGGCTTGTCTGTGTAAGGACCTTCTGGTTCTGAATAGTCCCCCTTCTCATTCCGGCCCGAGTTCTGTTTCGATTTAATATTTACACCTGGAGATGAAATTAATCGTTCCATTTCTTGCTATGTCTCGAGCGCATTGGTGCCATCAAATAGGTTTTCTAGCGTGTGAATTATTCGTTCTACCTCCTTTCTCTCTTGATAGCATTCTCTAAGTCAATAGTCATCGGCAAGCGGCTTGTCTATGTAAGGATCTTCTGGTTCTGAATAGCTTCTTTTTTTCTCGATCTCGAGTTCTGTTTCGCTTTCAAATTCAGAAGTTGGCGATTCGCATCAGTTCGATGGACTCTAAAAGCTCCAAATCACTGCCCAGATTACTTGTAACATCAGCAGTTTCACATAATTTCGTGCTTAATTTGGCGGTTGCGGAATAAAGAAAAATAAAATGAGTTAGATCTCTGCAATGCGGCCCACGTAGCTTGTTTTGGCATTGACTCCGTTCCTGGTATGACGTCACAACGTGACTATGCCCAGGTCTCCCTTTGCGCGGTTTTTGACATGACCGGAAGAAAAATTTCACGTTTTTAAATGGCATAAGCGTGGGGAAGGAAAATCGAAATCCAAAAATAATTTTTGATATTCATATCAGGATGTCATTTACATTCGATCAGGCAAATGAAAAAAAAATCTGTCATATACACTTTAAGGAATCTCGGTAATCAATAGGATACCTGATTTCATTAAATATTTAAGCAAATCTTTGAGTATTGTGCGGGATTTTTCGGGGTTTGGGGAATTGTGCGTTATTGTGCGGGTTTGACCGAATTGTGCGGTCCTACACCCGCGCACCAGTGTCAGAAGGCCTGAAACAAGTCAAAACCCCACGATTGTGAGCGTAATTTGTCACCCATGATATTAATAGGTAATCAAATGGGATACTCGTGAAATTAGAAAATAATTTCACTCATACCTATAAGGGCAAAAGCAAAAGTTATACCTGTGCAGTTTTCTCCATCCCCAATAAAACCTTTCTTGCAGGTACAACTGTGTCCTCCCTTGGTGTTGTTACACACGGCATGATCATGGCAATTATGTGTTCCCGTTGCACATTCGTCGATATCTGAAAAACAGTGGAAAAGTAATAAAGCTTGAGACGACTTGTAAGTTTAAAGATAGTTGAAAAATCACGACGCATATTGCTTATAAGGCAAAATTTTACCTGTACAGTTTTCTCCATCCCCAATAAAACCTTTCTTACAATTGGTACAATTGTGTCCTCCCTTGGTGTTGTTACACACAGCATGATCACTGCAATTATGTGTTCCCGTTGCACATTCGTTGATATCTGAAAAACAGTTTAAAAGTAATAGAGTTTGCAACGACCGGTAAGTTTGAAAGCCAGTCATTAAAAAATCACGAGCCATGTGTGCTTATAA
Organism: Siderastrea radians; assembly: GCA_964017195.1. Lineage (NCBI taxonomy): Eukaryota > Metazoa > Cnidaria > Anthozoa > Scleractinia > Rhizangiidae > Siderastrea > Siderastrea radians. Next base: position 24,930,628 of record OZ024898.1, read on the forward strand.
ACCAGAGATCGATCGATCGATCAATCAATCAATCAATCAATCAATCAATCAATCAATCAATCAATCAATCAATCATTCAATCAAGTAAGCAAGCAAGCATTCATTCAATCAATTAATCAATCAATCAATCAATCAATCAATTAATCAATCAATTAATCAATCATTCAATCAATCAATCAATCAATCAATCAATCAATCAATCTATCAATACAGTTAGTTAGTTGGTCAGTCAGTCAGTCAGTCAGTCAGTCAATCAATCAATCAATCAATCACACAAAGATACACAGTTAAGCAGTTGTTAATGCTGTAAGACAAAAGATTCAAGAGTGCTGGTTGTGGCTTTTTTGTCAGGCTAATTACTCTTATTGTTTTGTAGTCATGGGGACTAAGCTAATCAAGGTGAAGAGGGTTTTGTCTCCATAAAAGCTTCCTTTCTCACTCATTTTCATCCTGTTTGAATTATTTTAATTATATTGCCACAAAAGGAAGACAGAACTGGTTATTCTTACCTTCGCAAGTGAATCCGTTACCCGTGAATCCTTGTTTGCATATGCAACTGTAGGATCCGTTAGTGTTATTGCACACTGCATCTACACTGCAGTTGTGAATGTTGGATGCACATTCGTTAACGTCTGAAATTTGAATGAAAAAGATGAAGGTGATAAACAAGCTTGAGGCAAAACGAATTAAAAAGACAGTTAAATTCAAATGTAAATGGTAGGAGGTAATGTTCACTTACTAGATGAAATCATGTAAATTCAAAACGTTTTTAAGTCGTTCTCACTCAGCGATAAAATTCTGAATCCTCCAAGCTAGCAGCTAGCAGAATTCAAAACTCGGGGGGAGGGTGCTCTCGAAAATTTGGGTGGGGGTGTGCAGCGCATTTGTTAAAGCCTAGATACCCTACTTTTTTCACCAAAATATGAGATTTCTTGTACCTACTTCAGACGTGTCCCAGTATTAGATATCCTTCTTCAGATCTGCCATATACTATACTGTTTCGGGAATGTGAAGGGCTTCAAATTCCCGATATTAACCTTAACGCACTCCTCAAGAGTTAATAACAACAAAAGTAATAATAAAGTACCTTCATGTAAAAACCGTACTTAATTCAAGACCAGAACACTCAGACCTCACTATATTTCAGATCAAAATGGGCAAGATCGTTAGCCCATTTCAGCTCAAAAAAGCTGTTATAGCTATAGGAGAGTTTTTATCTGGTTAAGGGGGTTGAGGGGGGTGGGGGGGGGATGGGGTAAGATTCCACAACCTACCAAGCGCCATTTTATGCACTACGAATCAGCTTTGGGGAACTTGTGGTGAGATGGACTATTCACAACTATGTGTGTTGTTTAATTTTAGACTTCATCACTTTCCTGTTGATATTTGTACATATCTTACTTCAGATTTTGACTCTCCTTGTAAAAATGTGCATTAGTATTTTCATAGAGCCGTCTTAGTTACTTGACAATCGGCCAAAAACTAATTGAAACCATAAAAAAAAAAACAATAACATAATCTAAAAATGGGAAATCTACCGCAATTAAGTCATTTTTTTCATTTAAAAAAGCAAAATCCAATCTGAAAAACTGTCTATCAGTCGATAAGTCACAGCAAATCGTTTACAGATAAATGTGAGCAAAAATCCATAAAATTTTGTGGCTTTTGCTTGGATATCAAATAAAATAATGCTTAACAGGGTAAGCGAGTGTGCAGGCTTCTTTACAGACAGAAAGGCTCAACAATGTCCAGTTTTTCAAATACAAGGATCCTACATCCTGGAACTGAACCGAGTTAAATTAGAGCAAAAATATTCATAAACTAGAACTGAATTCAAGATTTACGAAAATAAGTTCTCTTTCACAAATAGCCATTTGTTTAGTAATGACTGAACGCAAGCTAAAAGGATGTTTTAACTTCCATTAAACTACGGCCCTGATCGCACTTGCAGACAACTTTTGAATTATCCGCCACAATATTGGAGAGAATTTGACGACGAAATTTGTCCGAGACAATTTGTCAATTTCTGCACTAACATTTGCATTTGCAACATTTGCTAACCATTTACATTGGTTAGCGTTGCATTATTCAATTGTTAGAATTCATTAACCCGAAAAACTGGATAAAGCAAAACGCAAAAGTATCCCTGCATTTTGCGAATTAAAGGCAGTAAAACTTAAGGGTTAATATTTTCGCCACTGAGGTCGTGGTCGTTGGCTTGTGGAGCGCAGAAAACACTCATCTGTTTACTCCAGATCACTCCAGGAAAAAAGGTGACCAGTACAGATCTGGCGAAACCTCCCTCGATTGAAATGCCCACTTAAGAACTTTCCAGTCAAGATTTCGAACAATGTACGTGTTGAAGTATGCGCCACAAAATTAAAATTAACTCGCGTTACTCTCATGCGCACCATTATGAGATGGTAAAGTTTGAAAATATGAATAAATTAGCATGAGCTTTAAAGTTCTAATTTAACTTTTTGAAGGACAACGGTCAATGGTCAATCAGAAGAGGATTGTTATCTGGAGTCATCCTTGTGCTGGAATGCAGTGAACAAGCGTGTTGTCCTGCTCGAGGGCAGGACTACGGCTTCTTTAAAGTTTCGCCTGTTTTAACGGAAAAAACTAATATCCTTGCGACAAATGGAGGTCGCGCATGTCTTTGCAATGATTTGTCGAAAATCGTGGCACGTGCAACGCGGAACAATCATACTTGTTTGTTTTGTCAAGATGTTTGTCCAACAAAATTTGGTCGCACTCATCTTTACTAACTTTGTCACTTAACTGAAATTGTCCCAAGTGCGATCTAGGCCTTATCCGCGCCAGTTACAAGGCAGCTACCGTTAATGAACAATAAATATACAGTGGTAACGTTAATGACCCAAAATGACGTCCCTCCCCTCCCCACCCCCCCCCCCCCCAAAAAAAAATGCGAAATTTAGTAGTTGTAGCAACCCCGGAAGAAAGTAATGACCTTGTAAGGCCTCGGTCTTGTCTTGGGTGAGATTATACGAAATTGAAAAAGTTTTGGAATATTCTATCTCGTACCTTGCTTGCAGTGCACAAACATAAAACCAGGAGGGCACACGCAACGATAACCTTTGTCTGTAAATCCAGATTGGCAAGTACCTCCGTTCTCGCAACGTCGCGGGGAATTGTCACAAGCACTCTGTACAGAGAAAGAGAAAGAAAACAGAAAAGTTAAAGTAAGCCATTTAGAACTATACATTATTTGAACAAGAAATGGGAGGAACAGCAGAAGGAGGAAGAAGGAGAAGAAGAAGAAGAAGAAGAAGAAGAAGAAGAAGAAGAAGAAGAAGAAGAAGACAAAGAGGAGGAGGAGGAGTAGGAGGTGGAGACTTGAATTCTATACTTACATCCGCTCCATGGTAAAAGAAACCTTCTGTGTTCACAAAGTCGTCATCGTGCCCTCGATGAGTTGCATTGTTTAATTCACATCTGTACGTCCCCCCTGCAATGGCCTGACTGTTAAAATTAACACTGACGCAGTTGTTTTCTTGGTAACAAAGCAGTTCGCAGGCATCCAAATCAGGGACACTGACATTTTTTATGGTGTGGTTCACCAGACGTTTGTCGGCGAAGAAGAAAAACGATGGGAATGCCAGTTGACGACATTCACCTAGAAAGTAAGAATAATACAAAGTTGTCTTGAAACCAGTCTTACATTTGAAAAATTACTAATTAAATTAATTTTTGAACTAATTTGGAGTTTTACTCGCTCAATTGTATACTCATGATAGAGGGGACAAAAAAAAATACTCGAACGGAATTTACTGAATTTTTCACGTTCTCTCTTAACATCGCTTTTGTCAGTTTTTACTTCGCCTACAAAAGCCAGCTGCCGTTGTACTAATTATACAACTAAGAGCACCCAGAGCCTAAATTAAGACGAGGTAAACTTTCGTTGTTTTTACGCTTTAATTTTATTTTTTCTTGTCACGTTTTGAACTGATACACTCAGTATGCAAGACTAACAATTTAATAGATTTTTTCTATTTATCTCTTTACTTATTTTGTTTTTGTTTTTTTTTTCTCTTGACTAAAAATGTTAGGGAACTTCTGTGAAAGCAATATTTAACCTGCTGGTAGTTTAAACAAGTCGGTGTTTAATTTACATTTTACTTAAAAAACACAACGATGAAAGTCCGCGTATTTAGCCGAAGGAAACGCACTGCTTTTTCTGAGGAACTTGGTTTTAAGTCTAAATTTCAAATTACTGTGAAAAAAAAAATAAAATAAAATAATAATAATTAAAAACAATATTATAATTATAATAAGAACCTTCCCAGAATGCCTTGCACCAGAAAAATTTCAATACAAAATAACTTAGTTAATTTGTGGTAACTCGATGCAAGGACCACTTGGACAAACAGTAGCGAGGTGAAGCCGGATCTTGGTGTAGATCAGGATCAGCAATGTTGAATGAAACAAAAAACCAATTGCAAGGCTGATCGGACAGCTAAGAAGGGTAATAATTTTATTGCCCAATATTTCGGTGAGACAAAACTCACCTTCATCAGGGGCTGTAAAAGCTAAGTAAAAATCGAATGAAACGGTTACAAGATTTAAAATGATTAAAATGAAAAGATTAAATATGATTGGTTGACAAACAAAGAAAACGGAAACGTGACTAAGAGCTTTTTTTAAAAATAGAAATAGATTAAGTTTCATCTCGTCTGTTTATTCCGTGAGGTTCAAGTGTCTTGCCCTTTGAAATCAAAAATGCTTCTCTGGCCTTACGAATGCTGTCCCTGTTCGAGTGAATGAGTTCTAGGGGAATGAGTTCTATGTCGTTGATGGAGTGGCCAGGGAGAATGAAGTGATCTGAAACGGCGGTGGGTTGATCAATGTGACGATGGGTGATGGCTTTTTCGATTGCGCGCCTGTGTTCCCCAAATCTGTCGCTGAGTTGACGTTTAGTTTCTCCAATGTATTGTACCTTGCATCTGGAGCACTGTATCATATAGATGAGATTGGAAGATGAGCAAGAGATGTGATGAAGAATTTGCCTTTGTTCGTTAGTGGAGAAGAAGGTGTAAAACGTGGTTCCCTCTGTAATGAAAGGACATGTTTTGCACCTACTTCTGTTACAGCGGAAAGCTCCAGGTATTTTGGGGGGTGGTCTGCGGTGTGTGGCTCTGACTAGAATGTCACGTAGGTTGTTGCAACGGCGGTATGATACGAGAGGAGGAGAAGGGAATGCTGCTTTGCATCGCTGTGAAGAACGAAGAATGTTTAGGTTGTTGAAAATGATTTGACGTATGTTAGGAAGGGCTGGATTAAATGTTACTACAAACGGGATTCTGTTATTCTCTTGTTTCGTATATGTTTCGAGGGCTTTACTGCGTGGAATTTGACGCACTTTCTCCATTTCTTTTTTAAGAAAACGGTGTTGATATCCTCTCTTGATTAAAATGTCCATGTGTTATTTACAACTTCGTGAAAGTTATCCCTCATATTAACGTTAGAGTGATGACGTCGTTATTCACGTGACTATGGCAAAAATATGTTTTAGCTCACTGCAAGAACAGGCCTCCATCAATTCAAAAGCAGATAACGTGCCCTGATAGACATTGGAATGGGCAATATGGAAATGGCCACTTGACATCTGGCATTTGAAAGTTAAGGTGGCTCTGTACAGGAGCATTTCGAGTGATGACGTCATTATTCACGTGACTATGGCAAAAATATGTTTTAGCTCACTGCAAGAACAGGCCTCCATCAATTCAAAAGCAGATAACGTGCCCTGATAGACATTGGAATGGGCAATATGGAAATGGCCACTTGACATCTGGCATTTGAAAGTTAAGGTGGCTCTGTACAGGAGCATTTCGAGTGATGACGTCATTATTCACGTGACTATGGCAAAAATATGTTTTAGCTCACTGCAAGAACAGGCCTCCATCAATTCAAAAGCAGATAACGTGCCCTGATAGACATTGGAATGGGCAATATGGAAATGGCCACTTGACATCTGGCATTTGAAAGTTAAGGTGGCTCTGTACAGGAGCATTTCCCAGGGGACTGGTAAGGAGTCAGTAACTATGGTAGTTTAAGGCGGAGAGAAACAAAGCTTGGCTGGTTAATAGTACTTCGCATGAAAGTAACGACCATGATATGCTCACTGTTGTGACGTCATTGGTCACGTGACCAGAGCGCACAGAAAATTCAAATCACTTTAAAACTGCTTTAAGCTCAATAAATTCGTAATTTCTCACAGTAATATCGCAGAAAAAATTGCAAGTTATTCAAAAACGTCCATTATTATTTTTCCTTTTGAAAAAAGTACAATGAAAAATGAACCTTAAACTTTTGATAATCCCCTGTTTTGTGAGGTTTTAATATAAATGTAAAAACGAATCAGCATATTTGGTTTCAAACTATGCTCTTTCTAACTGTGTTAACAGTTTTTTTTAAAAAATTCGTTTTCATAGAGCTTAGGGATGTGAATTTGCAGGCACGCGGAGTACTGGGCACCAATGTCACGGATTGCTCAGGAAGACTGGTGCACTTTTTAGGCGCGGCGGCATAGCTAGCGACAAAAGCTGAAAAATGGGGTGAAAAGGTGTTTTGCTAGCTTTCTGTCGGTCCATTTCTGCTAAAGAATTGTTAATGGTTTCTCCGAAAGAGGACAGCACTTCATTTCTCGCTTCATTGCTCATGTCAGGTACGTGTAATTATAACTTTTTATTGTCTTCGGTAAACAGCTTAATATATTAGCAGGGCTTTACCGATCGATCATTTTTGTTTAATGTTTCATATTTATCGTTAGTCCAGTGCTTAAATAATTTGCCATTTTCGTTCCGGTAGCAAAAAGCCGAAAGATAGACACGTAGGTTGGTAGCTAAAGTTTATTAAGTTTCGTAAGTCTTTAAATAAACGTTATATGAAGTGATGTAGTTTTTGTACACTCGTCTGTGAATCGTACATGTATGCTATTTGTTGGCCCAGTAAAAGTGTAGCATCGCATCCTTTATGTTTTCAGTAACTTTAATTACAGCGTTGCTGTTAAAATTAATGTTTCAAACAGCTATTGCTTAAAGCAAGAAGGTCAGGCTATTCTCTTAATGTTGATACTGGCAGATAAGCTTAAATGTGTAGCATCATTTAAGCTTACGTGTTGTAAACATCTCATAACAACATAACATAACACATAACATACTTTATTTTATCTCCATGTCCATTTGTTTATTAGCTGGGCTTTTCTTCACTGCTTGCAAATTATTTATACACATCTAATGACTCACGAATGTTTCTTAGATCAAGTAAGGTTCAAAGCTATAGTTGGCATGATTTGATGACAAACAACAAATTTAAATTTCGAATTAGGTACATGTAAGACTTTTATTAAAAGTTATGTGTTGATCACTTTTGGGAAAATATGCTTAAGATAATCGAGTTCAAAGCAGGTGAATGTAATTGTTTTGTACATCTCGTTCTCTACTTTTACTGATTAAGTTATTCCATAATTTGCAGGGTCAAAAATTAACTTCAGTGCTTGAATCATTGAATTGCAACTCGGGCCAGTATCCTTGAATTCCAACCTCGTCCCCAGGGTCTTTTCACTTGCTCGCTTAGTATAGTGGACCAGGCCATTTAGATAAAGTGGCTTTCAAAATCCTCTAGTCTAAATCAAAAAATTTAAAACCATATTTACTTGAATAGACCTCTCCCAACCTGGGTGAGAAGTAAGTCTTTTATCCAGGGATTTTGCCAATAATCATGTGGAAAAAGTACCACATACTGTAGAACTCTAAGTAAAAACAAACCTCAACTTTTAGTGGCCCTTGTCAGTTTTAAATTGCTACTGGCAACCAGGAGACTGTCAATTTTTAGCCCTGAAGTTGTTGTTTTCACTGATCCTTTTTTATCTATACTAGGCATGGTCTATGTCAGCAGTGATCAGTGATGCAGCTTTTCTTTCAGTGAAGGTATGCACATGGAAGATATCAATCACATAATTATCCCAGCTTACCTACTATCTTACTGTTCAGTAAAATGAACTAGGTCAAATGCAATGATCGGTTTAATTTGGGTTCGGTAGTTGAACACAATTAAACCAATAATATGCATACAGCAGTGTTTGATTCCAATTTCTGAACCCAGTCAAACATAATTAAGCACAGTTAAACAGTTTAAAATCATTCAAATATACCAGAGATTTAAACCATCTGCCTTTAAGTGTGTGAGAACAAGCACAAATTTCTTTAGTGTGGAATGATGATGATGATGATCTGAACATGATCTGTTTTATATTGTCGTGTAAACACATAGAAGACTGGGTGGCTAAAACAGCCTTTTCGGAAAAAGAAAATTTGGCAATCCTAATACTCACAAAGGCAAATAAAAGTTGAACCAAGGAAAAAATTAAATCACAACATTTACATGAGTGTTCCATCAAGACTTCCATTGGGGTAGGTGATGAAAACCTTATACCCACTTAAGTTACAAAATCCATTTTTCACGGTGATGTAAGATTTACTCTTGATGGTTAAAGGGTTAAAACTTAATGCAGAATGAATCAAACAGTTATACCATGTATGGGTTTCTGTACCACAGTGATTATTGTGACCCAGTACCACTACTGGGGCAAGCTCACACAGGTATGACTTGTACAGTTATGAGATGTTGTGCTGTAATCATTAAACAAATACAGAGAAACAAGAGGAAATCGGGAGGAACTTGTACCAGAATGAAAATCATGCTGGTATTATGAAAACACCCCCTTAGCCTAAAGTCAAGCAGCTCTCAAGAATGTTTAACAACATCCTCAGAGACCCAGGGGCAGTAACGCCCTGATTTCATGAGACCGGTACAAACTCAGACTGGTACGATTTTGTTTACATGAGACCGGTCTAAAAGTCAGACTGGCATTAAGTGTTTACCTGAGACCAATCTAAACTCTGTTTGTGTTAATATGGTCTGCAACCATCCCATCCTTAAAAATCCACTTTATCTATTATCCAACAGCTTGGAATGCTCCAACGCCACTTATTAAACGTGCATACCCAAAACAAACATCTCAGACCAAATTGGAACCCTGTTCGTGCTTAAGTGGCTCCCCAGTCTGATTTCAAACCGTTCTGAGTCATTCATATTGGTTCAGCAGCAGTGATGAGTTAAACCAGCCTAAGGCCCTGTTTACATGAGTGACTTTATCCGGGATGACTTTTATCTCCTCCCAGGGTGACTTTCATTGCGGTGTCTGGTCATTTACCTGTAAATGTTTACATGATTTGGAGCTGAAATGTGTTCACCCTGGGCCGATTTCATCCCGGTCTTCAGCACGGGGATGAAATCGTCCTGGGGTAAACACCATTTCAGCTCCAAACCATGTAAAAACTTACAGGTAAATGACCAGACACCGATATGAAAGTCATCTCGGGATGAAATCACTCGTGTAAACACAGCCTAAGATGATAATTATTTTATACTAGCTTCATGTTTCGTACATTTCGTGTAAACAGAGGTAAGCATTTGGAGTCGATCTGAAGTCGTACCGGCCCAAGTTGGTACCATTCTCATAGACTACGAGGAGTCTCTCATTTTTCTCTGGCGCGTGCACACTGACTGTTCTACTATTGGTAATTGTGATAATTAAAATCTGCTTTGCTTTTCTTACAGGTTTTTATTCCATCAGCCTGATGTCAGGAAAATATGGCAGTTTATTGTAAGGGTTTGGTTAAGAAATTTGTACTTTTAGCTATATTCCCAGACACACTTTATCAATTCAAATAAAAAATTTGAAGAGCAGTTTTGAAATAAGGTTATATATTTTTTTGTCTTTTTCTGCTTAACATTTTGATGTCATTGATTAGTTTGACTGACCCCTCAGTACTACTAAGTGGATGATGTATGAAAATGGAATGAATCCTGGAGTACCTTTTAGGGCTCTACTTCAAAATATCTGATGAGCACACCCTGCCCCATATCTTTTTTGGGGGGAGTATCCCCCCCTACTACTATCCCAGGAATGAAGAGTCAGACCTATTTGATTGAATTCTCTTTATGGGGAAAACTATATCGATTGACTGATTCACCAGTCTGATCCCTTTTTGTCAGTTCATTGCCTATTAGGTTTCAGACTATTCTGAAATGATTTAGGAAGAGGCTATTCCTTTTGTTTTTCTTTGGTACCAGATTATGGCAATCAGTAACAATGCTTATTGGTGACAAATTATCAAACCAAAAAGAACTAAAGTCTCGAGATCTACTGCCATCACGGTCAGGGTAGTAAGAGAGTGAGTCAAAATCTGTGCATCAAATAAAGTCACTAGTCATTACTGGACCATTTGTTATTCGCATTGGCAACACTGAAGTCACAGATTGATTGATTTATTGATTTATTGATTGACTGATTGATTGATTGATTGATTGATTGATTGATTGATTTTTTAATTGGCTGATTGACTGATTTATCAGCCAGTTGGTTGAGTGGTTGATTGATTGACTGATTGGTACTTAAAATAGATGAATGAATTGATTCACCTGAATTACATGTAAGTAATTACATGCATAATGCTGCACTTCTTCGCATCTTCCTCTGGCAGTAAAATAATACCTGGCATCAGTTGAAACATAAAATAATTTTCAAGCCCCAATGTCATGACATAATTGTAAGCAAATAATTTATTTGTAATTAGCAAGTAGTAGGTAAGAAGGCGTATTAGAGAGCAGGACTATTAGACCTTTTACAGGAATTTAAATTATATTTCATATTAACTCCAGTAAGCTACTCCTTCTGAGTAACTACACTATTGGACAGTCAAGAAAGAAAGCAATGCTCTGGGTTGTTTTAGGGTTCACTACTTCCTACTATTAATTAAGCTTCCCGGGGAATTAATACAAGTAAATAAGGTACATCATCATCATCATCATCATCATCATCATCATCATCATTCAACTACAGCGTCATTTTACCATATAAGGAGACAAATATGAGTATGAGAGCATCTTACACTGTAGAAAACGTATTGCACTATAGTATCTCGGTTTCAAATCACTTATTGAATAAAGCATTTACAATTTTGCTTAGATATTTAAGTTTATATTACCTACAACAGAGGCTTATTTAAAATTTATGAAACACTGGTTCTAATTTGATGAGAGGTGTATTACTAATGATTAACTAATAATTATAATATTGTTTTCCGGTCTCACTTGTAATAATAATAATAATAATAATAATAATAATAATAATAATAATAATAATAATAATGACATTTTGCGTTGAAAAGGCTTGGCTGACCTTAAGGGCTTGTCTCCTTGTTAACTGTCGCTAAGGGGAACTAAACAAGCAATTACTTGATAAAAATATTTACCTACCTCTTAATAGAAGTCTAATATGATCCGTTTTAATTAAAAATTTTAGGAAAACAATTAAGTAAATTAGCATACAAAAGTCGAACTTGTTCAGTACTCGTTCGAACTCGTTCAGAAAAGCACGAAAGTTGTAAAAACTAAAAGCGCTGTTAGCGTTAATATTTGTATCTACTAGAACGCCTACCATTTGTTATGGGAACAACGGTTAATCCGATGGGAGATTATAACTGAAAAAGAAATTGGTATTTTCTTTACCTACTGAAAAAGAAATTCGAAATGAGAAGTAGAATAACTACTTTGGGAGATGTTCCAGGGTTTTTCTTCGTTTGTAAGTAGGACCGAAATATTAGCGTAGTACTTGCCAAAAACCAAGGAATGATTTGTCCAAGGGTAAGAACTCTGCAGTCTGACCATGGGAGAGAAAATTGACATAAATCGGTCCCAAGTGCCTCCAAACTTCAACATGATAATTGACCAAAACAGACGTTATCGCTTAATGCGCTTTACTTTTCTAAGCTTTCTCCATTCCTTCAAGAGGATAGCAAATAGACTGGAAATGTTGAAATAGTCGATAGCAATTCGGCGGCCCCTATTGTTTTCTAATATGGACAACTTTTCCTTTTACGCTTTTCTTTATGGGAAAACTCAGTGCAGTTCCCTTTGTCGGTAAATCCTCTTTTGAGACTGCAAGACGCAAGGTACAGAATACGTCGCATGCATTATGTAAACATAATCTATGTAAACATAGACTGGAAATGTTGAAATAGTCGATAGCAATTCGGCGGCCCCTATTGTTTTCTAATATGGACAACTTTTCCTTTTACGCTTTTCTTTATGGCAAAACTCAGTGCAGTTCCCTTTGTCGGTAAATCCTCTTTTGAGACTGCAAGACGCAAGGTACAGAATACGTCGCATGCATTATGTAAACAAAAAAGAAACTTAAATATTTTTTACGACTTGCAAGACAGCTAATGATCTAGCGGTAAAGTAAAGGATGATAACTTAAAGCTCCTCTGAGGGATTTCAAGTACACAATGGGTGGTATCGAAATAGGCTTCTTCTTTCTTGGTTCAACTTGCATAATTAGCTTGCCGAAAATGTTTTACCACAGTATATATGTCTTTCAATAGAGTAGAAAGAAGTAACTTTGGAAATAGTTTCAACGGGAACGTTAATTTACATAAAAACAGCAGTTTTCGGACATCATAAAAGTGGTAATTAAGCAAAACAGTGAATCCTTTAAGCAGCAAAAAACTGCTACTTATTAAAAACCTTTTAGCAACTTATTTTCAGTTTCTTTTTTCGCCATATTAATTTTCTCTTACGTAATTATGGCTTGGCGCCGGTTTCTGCTGGCATTGTGACAACGGTATATTAACGCTGAAAGCTTCTGTTGTCAAAGATAAGTAGATTAATACAATTGTCAAATTATCCTCAAATTTTCCTTGTTCTTTGTACTTGTTTCGAAATAAGTCGATGGGATTATCAATTTCATAAAACTCAAAAACTGAAAACAACTGATAAAACATTTTTGTAACGGCAACGTTGAGCCAGGTAACTTTTGACAACTTCAATATCTGATTTGCATTTAAAGGCTCACTGAAGATAACAGTGGGTATATTTAAGGCTACAAATACCGTTATATGTTCCACTTATACAACAAAGTGAGTTTTAAAGCTCGAAAAGGTCAAAACAATGGACTGAGCCGATAATTTAACGGAACTTTTGGTTTTTTGGGTGACCACAACTGCTGCTTAACTCGTTTTTTGGTGCTGAGGTGACTAAAAAAACATACCTTGGGAATTTAATCTGAACACCTGTTAAAATACTTATTTAGAACTTATTTAGAATAAAATTATCACGGTTTTGGGGTTGCTATTTTCTATCAGTTTCATGTAAGCAGACAACTTAGGAAACTATGAAATGGTATTGATACCATAACATTATCAACTAAAAATTTAAAAATAGTAAAAAAAAACAGTCGTCATCAAACTTTGCCTCTCACTAATAAGCTGTTTTGCAAATATTGAAAGTTCCTCTAAGGCTAACTAGATGTCAGGATAAGACAGCCTCAAAAACAATAATATTGTGTGAATTGTGGAATAAGTTTATCCTCTCATGATAACAGCCACATTTTATTTAAATACTGCATTTACAGTCACCACTTGACTGCAGTTTATTAGAACTTTATAGCTGTCGTTTTCAGCCAATGGAAATACGTTTTGAGTAAGTTCCCGTCTCAGATTGCAAGCTCAACTGCAAAAAAATTTTAAGAGCTTATTTCACCAAGCTCGTTATAGTTTTCTAAGAGCGATGGCTCAAATTTTTAATCAAATAAAGTCTCATTTTTGTCCAGTATATGAGATACACATCAAAAACAAAAAAAAAGTATCTTGACTAAAATAAATGTTTTAAGACACTTAACACTTTCAAGGTTTTCCTAATATAAAAAGGCGCAGGTGATTATGCATTTAATCACCAAAATCGGGGTGCAAATTCTCCTTTCTCGTGTAAGTATGTTTCTTATGGTACTAGTTAAGAAAACTTATCTGAGCATCAAGACGGTTTTCGTCACTTTGCATGAATGTGTGGACCAGTTATGTGGTGTTTTCTCTTGGTAAAACCGTTGTCCAGTAATAAGGAAGGGGTAAAAAGAAGGAAAAAGACGATTGAAAGCAAACAAAAAGCAAGGTGTTTTCTAAAAGAAAGTTAAGCTTACCATCTGCGCAGGCTGAGGCATATTTCAACAGCGTTGAGAAAATACAAAATCGGAGAAAGGAACCCATGTTCTCCTTCGATCACAGTTGCATGAATGCAAATTATTAGGTTGTTTGGAGAAACTTATTACCTGAACCACCAGTCACGACTTGACTGCAGTTCATTAGAACTTTATAGCTGTCATTTTTAGCCAATGGAAATACGGTTTGAGTAAGTTCCCGTCTCAGATTGCAAGCTCAGCTGTTAAATATTGTTAAGAGCTTATTTCGCTAAGCTCGTTATAGTTTTTTTAAAAGCGATGGCTCTTATTTTGATAAAACAGAAAGTCTCATTTTTTTCAGTTTGTGAGATGCTCAACAAAAACAAAAAAAGAGTAGTTTGACTAAAATAAATGTTTTAAGACTCTTAACGCTTTCACAGGAATTGTGTAAACACGGGTAAAATAGGTAATTTTTTATGCGTAAGGTTTCATTTTGTGAAATTTAAAATTTAATTTCTCGGGCTCCCATAAGAAATTGTCTTTGGGGTTATTACAGATAAATTATATCCATAGCTCTCAATTTAACGGAACTTTTGGTTTTTTGGGTGACCACAACTGCTGCTTAACTCGTTTTTTGTTGCTGAGGTGACTAAAGAAAACATACCTTGGGAATTAAATCTGAACACCTGTTAAAAGACTTATTTAGAACTTATTTAGAATAAAATTATCACGGTTTTGGGGTTGCTATTTTCTATCAGTTTCATGTAAGCAGACAACTTAGGAAACTATGAAATGGTATTGATACCATAACATTATCAACTAAAAATTTAAAAATATTAAAAAAAAAACAATCGTCATCAAACTTTGCCTCTCACTAATAAGCTGTTTTGCAAATATTGAAAGTTCCTCTAAGGCTAACTAGATGTCAGGATAAGACAGCCTCAAAAACAATTGTGTGAATTGTGGAATAAGTTTATCCTTTCATGATAACAGCCACTATTTATCTAAATACTGTATTTACAGTCACCACTTGACTGCATTTTATTAGAACTTTATAGCTGTCATTTTCAGCCAATGGAAATACGTTTTGAGTAAGTTCCCGTCTCAGATTGCAAGCTCAGCTGCAAAAAAATTTTAAGAGCTTATTTCACCAAGCTCGTTATAGTTTTTTTAAAAGCGATGGCTCTTATTTTGATAAAACAGAAAGTCTCATTTTTTTCAGTTTGTGAGATGCTCAACAAAAACAAAAAAAGAGTAGTTTGACTAAAATAAATGTTTTAAGACTCTTAACACTTTCACAGGAATTGTGTAAACACGGGTAAAATAGGTAATTTTTTATGCGTAAGGTTTCATTTTGTGAAATTTGAAATTTAATTTCTCGGGCTCCCATAAGAAATTGTCTTTGGGGTTATTACAGATAACAAATTATATCCATAGCTCTCAAAAAATGTAAAAAAGAATGTGATATGCTTTAAATTATTCTGGTACAAAGTTTTTGTCCACTGGAAATTAAAATTACTCATTAGTTCCTAATGGATTCCGTCTTAATATGTTGCACGACTTTCAGGGCAGCTTATGATCTAACGGTTACGTACATGATCATACTATTCGTTAATTCGAATTAAAAAATTGTTTTCAAAACTTTTCAAGCTCGTCCGACGGATGTCAAGTTTAAAGACGTTTTCGTTTCATATGCGATGAGTGGTATCGCAAGAGGATTCTTCTTTCTTTGTTCAATTTGCGTAATTAGGCTGCCGAACATCTCATTTTCTTTTCTTTTAGTTTTAACAACCATTTTTTTAAACATTATACTGAAAAATGGTAAAGCGAACGGTAAAACTTGAAGTCGAAAAAAATGGCGTCTTAGTGAAAACCTTTTAGGATCCTTCTATTTCAGCCTGCCATTTCGCCATATTTATTTTCTTTTACGTAATGGCTTGCAGCTGATCATGCCATTGTGACAATGAAACAGTAAATTAAGACGAAAGCTCCAGCGATGTCAAAGTTAAATAGATTTAAATAACTGTCGAATTATGTTTTCCTTTCTATTGAAGATTTTTTCGTAGTAAAGTCGGTGGGATTATCAATTTCATAAGGCTCAAGAACTGAAAAAATAGCTGTAAGAAATAATTTTAAATAAATAAAGAAAAACGTTTGCAGGGCAGCAATGTCCAGCTAGGAAACTTGAAACAGCTTGAATATTCAATATATTCAATATTCACTGGAGATGACAGTCGGCATATTAAAAGTAAAAATTAAACAACCTACAGTAATGATAAGACGTGCTAGTTTTACATTGACAACAAAGCGAGCATCGAAACCTACGAAAGGTCAAATTAAAGGATTGAGTCGATGATTAAACAAAACTTTCTAGGTGGTGACACCACATGTGTGGGGAAATGGGTCTGCATGGGGTCTGTACTTTTTCAGGTGAGTAGTTTTAAAGAGTACTTTTGTTTTCAAGTAATAATAATTATAGTAATAAAATAAGGGATCTTCAAATTGATGACATAATTTATAATAAGTTAGAATTACTACAACAATTAATGTGAAACATTTTAATCTTAAGGAGGTTTGCGCTAAAAGTGGGTCTACAGTGGATCGGTGAGTTGATCTACAACAACCTTAGTGGGGGCGCGGTGGTGTAGTGGTTAGTGCGTTGAACTTCAGATCTGAAGGTCGGTGGTTCGACGCCAGTCCCTGCCATCATGTTGTTTCCTTAGACAAGATACTTTGTCCCACATTGTCTCTCTCCACCCAGGTGTATATGGGTACTGGCGAGATACATGTCCTGCTGGGGGGGGTAACCCTGCGATGGACTAACATCCCGTCCAGGGGGAGTAGCAATACTATCAGTTGCTTCATGCTACGGAAACCGGGATAAGCTCCGTCCGTGTGGGCCTCCTTGGCCTGAGTGCGACTTTATCCTTTTTATTTTAATCTTAAGGAGGTTCGCGCTAAAAGTGGGTCTACAGTGGGTCCACAAGCCACAGGTGAGTGGATCTAGAACAAACTTTGACAATGCTGTGACGAAATTTAACATCACTAAGAGGACAGAGGCATAAAAAAACTGACGTCAATTGTTTTTACAATAACAAAAAGCCAAATGTGATTTTCAAACAAAGGAAAGAAATGCAAGAGTCAATGGAAGATGCGATTGCCGCAGAATCTGAATTTCATCGCTGTAATTCCTAGAATCACAGACTCGTAAATTAAAACTTTAGTAAGAATAGGCAAGAAATAAAAGAAAAAATTTGAATTACTCAACTAACCCTTAATCCAGTGAAAACTGTTCACAGCTCAAATTCCTGCTCACCGCCGATTTTCAGGTCTGAATCCTCAACAAACATCCTCATCTTTTCGCTCTAAGGTTGCAATGGTCTCTTCATTTATAACCCATAAAGAAGACTACTAGATTTGTGGTACAATTCTCGTTCATCAAGTGTGCAGCGCTGAAAAGTTTGACAAAACTTTTGCTGATTGCATCAGCTTTACGTGTTTCATCAGTCTGTACTCTCTTTGACAATTAAAATTAGCCAATCAGCGTGTGAGAATTCGCTCAGTTATTGTAAAATAAAACAATGATGCCCTTTTTTGTCTAACATCATGCAGTTATAACATTTTGAAAGCATGGATGCAGAAGGACACCGACAAACCATTGAGAGCTGAGAAGCATCTCCTTGCAGGGACTGTAGCAGGTAGGGAGAACTTAGTTGACTCCATGCAACTTGTAATGTGTTGTTCCATAAAATATCTATACAATTCCCCCCTCCCCCCCCCCCACCCCCATACATGTACTCCTACTGAACCCTCAGCTAGCAGGGCACCCAATGGTCAGGTTTCTGCTGAATACATACATGTATATATTGTTCAGAAAGTCGAGATCACCTGAGATAATTGGATGTAGATGTTGTAGTTCAGTGTTATCCTTGGCTCATTTTTTTTAATGTTCCTTTGTCCTTTTTTATGTAAATATTTGATGTTGAATATAAAACAAAAGAAAATAAACATTAATCACTTCCCACATAACAAGAGTTTGACATGACCTTACATGTATGCCAAGAAAACTCAAGTTTTGCATCGCATTTCATGCCAGGAATCTTAAATTACACAATTTTTGGCCACAGTCAATCTACATTTTCAGTTTTGATTCAGTGAAACTGAATTTTTACATCAATATAGAGCCCATCATTTTCCAAAAGCTACTATTCCTTTTTTCAAATTTCACAAGGATCTCAGAACTGATTCAGAAAAATTTCTAAAATAATGTTGAACCAGTGAAAAGTTATTGTGCACTGAATCCCTATTTTTAGTAACAAAATGGTGAGAAATTCAAAATTCAATGTGCCATAACTTTGATTGGTTCATTTACAAAAACAGTCCTGAGATCCTCGTGACAACTTCTTTCAGACACTGTCTTTGAATATACCATAGTACTAAAAATATTTTTTGGCCCCAAATGAATGATGTCATTTTCCTGCCAAAAATGCTAAAATTTGCAAAAAAAAAACAAAATTTCCTTTATTCCATTATTCCTTAATGGTAACTTTTTGGAGAATGACAAGCTTTATGTTGATGTAAAATTTCAGTTTCACTGCATCAAAACTGAAGAAGTAGATTGACCATGGCCAAAAATTGTGTTATTTAAAATTCCTGGCATGAAATGCAATGAAAAACTTGGCATACATGTAAAGTCATGTCAAACTCTTGTTACGTGGGAAGTGATTAATTTCTATTATTTCATGATTGACACATTTTCTTTTGTTATTCAACAACCTTTATTTAACTTACAGCCCTGATGAATATTAACTAACTGAAAGTCTGGGGAGGGCTTGATTATGTAGCAGGGAAGAGTGGGGCTTATGAATCGAATTTATGAATATGAATGAGGGATTTATCCGTATAAATCCCTCCTTTCAGGGATTTATCTGTATAAATCCCTCCTTTCAGGGATTTATACAGATAAATAACTCATTTGAAGGAGTTACAGAAATAACTCAATTTAACCTAGCTTGCTCGTCCCGAGAAATTGAAATTCCAACAATAAAGTCATCTGCAAATGTTTTTCATTACAAAACAATATCGAGAAAAATAACAAAACTATTACATGAACCTTTTTAGTTGTGTCGCTTTCGGTTTATCCTTGAAGCTTCCCTCAGAAACTGTTTTGCTTAATTCTGCCCACTACTGGGTCGAAAGTAGAATCCAAACTAAAATTGGGTTGTAGTATATCTTGCGAAAAACTATTTTGGGTCAGGAAAAGCTCTTCTTCGCTGTCCGTGATGTCCATAATGACAAAGCATAACCAAATGAATGAGTTGTTTGAAAGCCGTTCGTTCCGCCCTGGTGTACCGAAAAAAACTCGTAAACAAGATCAAAAGAAAAGACCAATAATAGAACACATCAACCGAGAAACAAAGAAAATACAATGCATGGTCCCTTGTGGAGTCGGCGGAATATCAAAGTACAAAGAAGTCTATCGCTTTCCGCTGACAAATTCTCAAGACAACTTCTCACAGTCCTGTGAAAAATCCCGCATTAGGTCGCTTTTATTGTCTCTGACTAGATTCGATGAAGGTGCGAGTGTACTAATTACTAAATTAGCCGGTATTTGTCTTCTTGAAGAAAAGGTCGTTATTTAAAGATCCCTCATGAATAATATCATGAAATAAGTCCTCGAACGTCGGTATTAATCCATATACATCTTCTTGAAGAAAAGGTCGTTATTTAAAGATCCCTCATGAATAATATCATGAAATAAGTCCTCGAACGTCCATATTAATCCATATGTATATGGATTAATACCTCAGTCTGTTCTCGGTATTTTTCTCTTACATAAAATAAAGTTGTTGTATTTGGAGACTGAGACAAATATGTCCTTCAGAATACAAAATTAGGTCAGCTGTAGCATTTCCAGAAAGCCAGCAGTAGCTCAGAAATGTGGGTGATAACATTTCGTTCCTTAAAACTTCTTTGCCAGTGAAACAGCCTGGAATAGCAGAAAGTGACATTTCAAGTATTTTGCATAAATTTCCTTGTTGATTGCCCCTGCTTACGCACACCATACTACAATGTAGCTAACACTATTTGAACAAACAATTTTTTTTCTAAATAAATGTAAAGAAGATCCTCGCAGTTATTAATGCAACTTATGCAGTTGTGAAAAGAAAGCCTGAAAAAATCAGGCTTGCCGGGATTCGAACTCTGACCTCTGCTATACCGGTGCAGCGCTCTAACCAATTGAGCTAACAAGCCAACTGGGAGCTGGTCATTAAATTGGTTCGTAATATACCCGGGAAAGATGAAGATGAAATTATGAATATAATTATGAAATTCATATATTTGAACTGCGGAATGAAGAAATAAATGTAAAGAAGATCCTCGCAGTTATTAATGCAACTTATGCAGTTGCGAAAAGAAAGCCTGAAAAAAATATATATGAATTTCATATATTTCATAATTTCAATTTTTTTTCTGTTAGGAATTGGAACACTCACAGTAACAAACCCAATATGGGTTGTCAAAACGCGGCTTTGTCTTCAGTATTCTGGTCCACAAGCTGGAATTACACAAGCACCACAGTACAAGGGAATGATTGGTGAGAATTTATTCTTGCTGAAGCTGATTTTTAGTTATAACATCCACAAGTGTTTTGACAATTAATTTAATATGTGAATTTGGGCCAAGTTAAGCTGTTTACAAAATTTTTGTGAGTATTTGTAAAACTTGCTTCAAATTCAGTACATTTTGTTTGTATACAAAGAAAAGTACAAAATTTCTTTTCAAAACATAAAACCTCCTTCTGAATAGACTGAGCTGTAAACATGCCAATTGCACTTGCACTGAATAAGGGATGAAATGGGTCCATTAGGAACTTTAAAGCCATGCATTTCGAGTCACGTGTACATGTACTGCAATGTTTAACTAAACTATTGAAAACCGTTGATCATGACAAATCTTACTCGTTTGAGACTGATTTTGTTTGATTTATCAGGTTTAATGCAAAAAAGAACACATTTGAAACAAAATGTCCTTTTCTTTAACTAAACTATTGAAAACCGTTGATCATGACAAATCTTACTCGTTTGAGACTGATTTTGGTTGATTTATCAGGTTTAATGCAAAAAAGAACACATTTGAAACAAAATGTCCTTTTCTTTAATGGCAACTTAAGTCTTGGAGATTTATCCATATACACAGCAAATGTAGATCCGTATCTTGCTTATACACGTTAAGACGATTTCCGCTCAACGTTCGAGCAGTAAGTGCAAAAATTAAGTTACCAAAAAAATACTTGCAGCACTGTCACATTTTGAGAACAGATAAGAAGAACTTATCGTTACTTTTGCTCCCAAGCTGACCCCGTGAGAGAAAATTGGATTTGAAGTTATCAATATTTCAATTAAAAAGACGCTTCATGTCAGTTCAAAACAAAATGGCGCCCGTTTTTAGCATACTTTTACGAGATTTGAAATTAATTTTCTTGAGAATGCTTGAGAATTTCATCGCGGGGTCACTTGGGCAAGTGAACTAGAGTGAGATGTTTCAAATAGCATTTAAAATGTTACCGTGCTATGAGAAGTTTTTGGGTAAATATTTTTTGCACTTATTGCTTGAACGTTGAGCGGAATCCGTCGTAAATACGCCTCATTCAATAGTGTTATGAATAATACAGCACCAATATTTTTATTACAAGTTTATGTTGCACTTGCACTGAATAAGGGATGAAATGGATTCAAGGAACTTTAAAGCCATGCATTTCGGGTCACGTGTACTGCAATGTTTAATGGCAACTTAAGTCTTGGAGATTTATCCATATATACAGCAAATGTAGATCAGTATCTTGCTTATACACGTTAAATACGCCTCATTCAATATGTTATGGATAATAAAGCACCAATATTTTTATTACAAGTTTATGTTGTAAAATGTCCACGGTTAAACCACCGAATATGGGACATGCCTGTTTATTATATATTCCACTTCCTTTTTTCATGAGCTTCATTGCCCAGCTGCACGTGCTAGGTGGTCAATTTGGAATATTACTGCAGTGTTAACTTAACTACAGTGTGGTAATTTTCCATATTTTGTGTGTTTGGCTGTCCTTGCTCATAAACTGACACATTAAAATCAAACGTAAAAGGCAGTATGCAGAAACTTTTTACACACTTTTTGCCAATATTTATATATGTTCTGGCCAAAGTTATCAGAATAGAATTAGACCCATTTTCCACAGAGCTGTTCAATTACAAATTACATGTATAGATATTCTGCTACATGTACTATCATATTTATATTTAGATGCCCTATTGAAACTCTGGAGACATGAGGGACTCAGAGGGTTATACAAGGTGGGTTTGGCATGCTGTATAATGTACAATAACAGGTGTTTTTGCTTCTTCACCAAATGGACAGTCTTTTATTTCCTAGTGTATTGTGACTGGGAAATGAAAAACATCAGGGACAGATTACAGTCAAAATACTCAGCATGTTCTGTTCATTATTAAGGAATGATTTTCTTTAATCAGGAATGGATTGCATTATTGGAATCAAAATTGCATATTCACATTGAAGATTGAAATCTGCCAATGATAGACTCATTCAAAGTAAGGAATGTTGATTGGATTGTTACTTACATAAGCCAAAAGTACACACGCGAAATAGGAAACCGTTGTTTCGGTGGGTTTGACATTACAGGGAGTTTTTCTCAATTTTCAGGAACATTTCCTGTGCATTTACAGCACACTTGTTTTGGAAAAAGTATTGTTCATAGTTTTATAACAGCAAACTGCTTCTTCACTGGTAAAAGTACTTGCGATCAATATTATTTTTGTTGAGCAAACAATCAGGTCAGATACGTCTGGCTGCCAACAGTCTGCTACTTGCACGTGAACATTCGCCGGATGTCACTAATAAACCAATCAGTATTCCTTATTTGGAACAAGGCAACCTTTGGAACATTACAATATTCAATTTGAAACTGGAAATTTTGATTCCAATAATGCAATCCGTTCCCGATTAATGAAAGTCACTCCCAAATAATAGGCAGAATGCGCTGAGTATTTTGACTGTTAGGTGCCCCAAGGCAATTTTGGATCGTGGGCCTCCAAAATGCAAATCAAGAAAAGAGATTTATTCCCCCTGCCTTCCTCGCCTCCCACTTAATTTAATCCCTCTGATCACAAATTGTGCGTTTAAAAAAATGCCACGCTAAATAATAGCGCAAAATGTAACTTATTATTGTTATAAGTTACATTTTGCATTATTTTAATTTGGCATTACTTTTCAAAAGAAAATTGGGGGTAACAATGCATTTTTCAGAGATAATTGAGCTTAAATTTGGAAAGAAATTGCCAAACATTCTTTGTATTTTAACGGTTTTTAGAATTCTGGATGATTAATTATCTCTGAAAAATGCGTGGTTGCCCACATTTTTCTTTTTGGATTCCAATAACCCTTGCTAAGATCTACTTTTTCCCCATAGTCATAACCTTTGCAAAAATACATCTGTATTAGGAGGCACCGTCCTTAAGTTATAAATGACATTTTGCATTACTATATTACATTTTGTGTCTTCTCAGTTATTACATTTTGTGGCGTAATTGCAGATCAAACCAATGCTGGATCTGATCAAACGTTTTTTAGAATTAGTGTGACTAACAGGGTTTAAAATTGTTACTCATGTTTGGGCTCCAACTCTCAGATGTTCTTGCTTACTCTCATGAACTCTGAAAAAGTTAAACTCTTCTTAACTCTCGTTCTCACTCGACCTTGGCCCATCATTTCTAAACATATGCCGGTATACAGATGAGTCAAACAAGAGTTGCCAGTACTTTTAGTTGACAATAGTTTAAACTTGTCGAGAATCCGAAAAACCTCTTCCACATTGGCCCATTCTCTAGAGTACACTCTTGAAGGGTTTGAATCTTTTCAAATATTCGTTTGAATCGACTGGGTTCAAATTGCTGACTAAAGTTGCCCTTGTCTTCTCCAGGGGCATAGCCAGAGGGGGTCCTTGAATGCCCGTGACCACCTCCCCCCCCCCCTTAAGAATGAAAACAATAATAATTATATCAAAGCAAGCCAGCTATCTCGTAGCCTGTTCCAGGCGTTTAGATTGTGGGGAGCGGTGAAAAGCGGCGTGCGACAATCTCAACGCCTGGAACAGGGTATACAAGTACCTCACGAAAAAATAGTCACGCTTTTTCAGATCTGATACTTCAGAGATTGTCGGTCGCACAATGTAATAGTCTTTCATCTGCCGAATGGTCTAAACTCTAAAGTTGAACTCTGGCTTCTCCCATTGTTCACTAAGGATCCCTACTATGTGGAAACCTGCTGTCACCCCTGTGTAACTCACTTTTGTGCACTCTCAAAGCGTTGAAACTCGAATCAGTTCTTCAGCTTGTTTGGGCCATGCTCTTAGACTGAAGCCTTCATGCATGCAGGTTTGTCTAATGTAAGGGTAAGCCGTACATTTTGATCTACAGGGTTATGCTCCTGGACTCATTGGAGTATCACATGGTGCCCTTCAGTTCATGGCATATGAAGAACTTAAGAAAAGCTACAGTCAGTACTTTAACACACCAATCAATAGAAAACTGGTAAGCAATACGTAGTCACTATTTTATGCATTGCTTTCTATTATGATTTTAAACTTTAATCTAAGATGTTAAGTAAACTGCGAGTAGTCTTAAGTTTATGTTTCTTTTAAGCTAGTAGAGCGTGCTCAAAGAAATGGGAGTGGCACAATCTTCACGGGGAACAAGGGTGTAAGCCTGACAATGGGGGTTGGGGGTGGGGGAGGGCAGAGGGAGGCATCGCCTCCCGTACATTGTACCTTTTGGTTCCGGTTCCTGCCCCTTTTTTGTTGGCTCCCTCCTCTTTGCCCCTATTCCAAAATATTAAGCAATGTTGTGTATGTGTATAATTGTTTCCTGTTTCTCCATCTTCCCACCATTTTGGAAATCCCGTACACTTCCCCCCCTTTTCCCCCGGGTTTCCCACTGTCTCTCCCCCCCCCCCCCAATGCAATTGCTTAGTCTTGTCTGTGAGCAAGCTGTTTTGGGAGGGACGCCTCCCCACCCCTTTTTAATCGCCCCAAGAGAGCTTGCTTGCAGGCTATTCTCGATCAATTGTCCCATACCTGAAGGAACTCAGTAACGTGACTTCAGAGTGTTATACATTATATCTGAAGAAGGCCCTCATAAGGCAATTTCCAAAATACACTCCCTGGAAACCGCATAAAATTTGTAAAATTGATCTAACAGAGATGACAACGAGCATATGAACTGCGGAAATGAAATCAAATGAAAAAAAAATTGATCCTCGCGGTGATGAACGCAGTTAAAGAAATTGCGACTAAGCCTGAAAAAAAAAGGATCTAACAGAGATGACAATGAACATAAGATAAATCATATGTGTGAACTGCGGAAATGAAAAGAAATGAAGAAAATGATCCTTGCAGTGATGAACGCAAAAAAAAAGAAAGAAAGAAAGAAATTGTGATTAAGTCTGGAAAAAAATGCGACCCTCGAATTTTCTTTTTTAGGCTTAATAGCAATTTCTTTAATCGCGTTTATTGCTGCGAGGATCATTTTCGTCATCTGATTGACCTAACAGCTGGTAATCTTGGAAGTGTCCTTTCTTGCCCTCAGAGCTCAACAGAGTATCTCATAATGGCGTCATTATCAAAAATATTTGCTGCCATTGCAACGTATCCATATCAAGTGGTCAGATCAAGACTTCAGGTAACACAAATCTGTTACACGTGTTTTCCTTTCGACCACGTATGGCTACCTGTGAACCATTACCAATGGTTCCCTGGTAACCATGGGGAAAATTACCAAATGCTGAGGTAACCTTGTGATGGGCGATGATGACGAGAACATGTTACATGCTGCAATTTATCTCGTAAAGCTGGGAAAAGCAAGATACTCGATAGCTAGTCTCTTTTTTTTTCTACTCGCGACGAATATTTTTAGTTGCGAAACAGGTTACGAAAAGTGGGTGCTACACGTACCGCAACCTGTCTCTCAACGGGTTGCGTTGTAAGTTGCAAGTAAAATTGCCTCGTATAACAGCACTTTTATGATTGTCACGTGCGACTTCTGTAGCGTGCCTTGAAAAGATCGTAACCAACTCACATCGTCATCATCGCTAACTCTGGTTACGATTGTTGTAGGATTTAAGAACATGCTTCAAAACATTACATTTTTAGCCAATGACGTCACGAAAGTGACGTCAGTGGCTAATGTCTTCAAAGCCCAAAGAACAGCGCTGTCCGACGGTATTTGTCCTCGTCTGTGAGGCCGGGGGGTATTCTGTGAGATGTTGGGTAGGGGTGTGTCACCGGGACACTGAAACCCTTCTTATCAGCGGCACATGCCCATACAGATTGTACTCTGGGAGTACGAGCCCCAGGCTTTGGAGTGTTTTGCGATCAACAGTATTTCCAACAGTAATTCCAAGCGGAATTATTAGTTTTCGTAGAAGAACATTTTGACTTCCGACCAGTTTGTGTTCGTCAATTGTTTTGCGCTTTCTAGTGGAATTACAAAAGAAAGATAAATAATGAGATCCCCAGCTAAGAAGCCAGCAGTTATTGCGTAAGGATAATACAATTTATTTATTCTTGAAAAAGCAAGCTGGATAAAAATATTTCGGTGCTTTGCTGTTTGAGAGCAAAGCAGAATATTTATCCGGCTACAAACGCTTCAAGTACAAACCGAGACCCGGCTTGTTCTAGCTATTCCTAAAACTGAAAAACTGGAATGAAACTAGTATTAAAAATCCAAGTTACAGTTTACACCAAACTTTACTTCGAAGTTATTTCTAGCTCACAGTTTGCATAGTCGACAGCTGCTCGTGCTTGTAACGCAACGCTTAAAACATCTCGAACCCAACGCGTGACAAAACATTCTAATGGGGTCCTACTGAATTTTGCGTTTTTCCCGCCTATCAGGAGTTGAATACATAAAAAATGCAAGAAACAGACCTGTTAGGATATGTTGTCTTTGAGAAAAAGGGAAACGAAGAGCTTTAATTACTTCGCACGTAATTTTAATGTCACGCTATAATTTACTGTCACGTACTCACGCTGCTCGTTACCCTGTTTTATGATAACTGGATGTGTTGATTCCTTGCGCTGGCGAAGACATGTTACATTAACTGCAAGTTGTCGGGGAAGGGGGAGGGGACCGCACTGCAGTGGTGTGAAACCCATAGGTTGTGTTCATAAATTTCACCATATTGCAGAACAAAACATCATTGGCTCAGCACGCATTGCGTGCCTATGTTTAACATTGTGTGCGACAATTTTGGGCAGGTTGTAGCTTTGATTTACAACAAACATCTAGCGTCGTAGGCTATTCTGCAGCACGGTACATACAACGTACATGCAGGTGCTACTGTCTAAATCGGCCCTAATTTCAAACTCTTACAGAAACTTTCTAGTTCTTCTAAATTCCCTTCCTTAAGATGATTTCATCTTCAGTTCACACCAATCAGTGCTTATTTTTGTTCTTATAGAATCAGTACACTATGGCTGAATATAACGGGGCATTGGACATCATCCGTAAAACCTTCAGGTAAGAGAGTAACGTGCGCTGTGTTTTCTAGAACAAAATGAACTTTTAATGCGCTTCTTGAAGTCGAAGCTACTATGACAATCTTATAGTCGGTGTTCTTTGAGCTTCCAATTAGCGTAATTCATTGAAACCAGGAGCCATTATGCCATTACACGGATAGTCAAACTCCTATAACATGACATGACATGACATGACAGCACATCACATCACATCATCACATCACATCACATCACATCACATCACATCACATCACATCACATCCTGTCCTGTCCCGTCACGTCACGTCACGTCACGTCCCGTCACATCACATCACATCACATCACATCCTGTCCTGTCCCATCACGTCACGTCACGTCCCGTCCCGTCCCACCCCGTCCCGTCGCGTCACGTCACGTCCCATCCCATCCTATCCCATCCCATCCCATCCCATCCCATCACATCACAGCCCATCACATCCCATCACATTACATCACATCCCATCACATCACATCACATCACGTCACGTCACGTCCCATTGCATCACATCACGTCACGTCACGTCACATCACATCACATCACAATACAACACAACACAACACAACACAACAACACAACACAACACAGCACAACGCAACACAACACAACAACACAACACAACATAGCATAGCAAAATAAAGATTTGATAATGCCAGTTTTCTATGAGACGTCTTTGGCAATATACATGGTTTTTTTTTTTGCAACTTTAACTTTTTGTCGCACTTTGATGAAATTTCTAACCTTGATCTGCTTATTGAATTGTAGATACGAAGGCGTCAGAGGATTTTACAAGGGACTGGTTCCTAGTGTCCTCAGGTAACATGAAATTTTCCTCGATTTTGATTGGTTGAGAGGCCTCTTACGCCACCTGCTGCCTCATCTCTCCAGTGACCAAATAAAAACCTATCATTTATGTCGCTTTTTTTTAACTCACGGTAAAATGACCAATCAAGAGGGTCTGAATAGCATGTAACACGTTGGAATTCACCTGTCATTACCACAGTAAAAGAAACTTCACAGTGAACGTACCACGATAAAACTACCATAGCAAGCTGCCTTTACCGTGAAGAGTGTACTCATGGCTTGTTTTTTGACGTGTCTTTGCTTCAGAGCTGGCCTACAACGTAGCTTGTGTATTGACATCTGTAAACTTGCGTGGAAAATTATTTGCAGTAAGACATCGGTTTTAATTTATATATTTATTCTTTTTTTCAGGGTTACCCCAGCCTGTGCACTGACTTTTGTAGTTTACTAAAATGTCATCCACTTCCTTATGCCGCTAAGCTAATATTAAAGGAATTAGTGGCCAGCAGGGTGCCCAGCAATTATGGACCAAATTCCGATTTAACCTGCAATATATTACGTTGAAGAATTGCTGCGCTACTCTTTGTTTATAGATTCACGCAGAAATTAACTAGAGGATCCGGGCTTTCGCCTTTTTAAAGACAATTCTTATGTTTTTTTTTTGCTTGACTGTACAATTTTCCTTATGGGAGACTATGTATTAGGGAGACTATATTTGCCCTAACATGGATTTATTGCCCAATTGGCGGAACCCGATTCTCGGTTTTGCGATAAATCTAACCTCTTGTTGCGAAAGTAAAGTCACCGCGAAAGTAGCGAATCTCGGAAGGTAATGGTGAAATTTAACATTTGCAAGTAAAGTCTAGCAAAGTAGTATCCCGGGAGAGAGTGCTGGCCCCGAAGAAAGTAACGAAATAACGTGATATTGCTAATAAACTGCAAGCGAACGGCCTGACGAAAGAAGAGGACCTACCAAAAAAAAACAAACGCAATTTCAACCCGACTTACAAAACGAATCTCGGAAGTTTTTAACGATAAAAATATTTTGCGCAAACGACGCCTTGCCGAAAGCGGTGACATAGTTGGTAACTACCAAATAATAAAAATAATAATAAAAAAGAGATGTTTGATGGAATCTTGAAAATTTAGAACTCAAGAAAGTGAAAACCGCAAGTACCAAGCAAGCGAACCAAAAACGTAAGGTTAAAATTTGACGTTGATAAATTGTAAACGAAGAACCCACTGAAAGTAGCAAACTCACAAAAGTAACAAAAAATTTGATAATTGGTAATAAAAGCCATTGTAAGATAAGATTTGATATTTGCTAAAACCTGCAAGCGTTGCAAGCGTAACAGCACCCCCGATGGGTGTAGAGAGGCTACGAGGGTAATGATAAAATTTATTATACACACAATTTAGCGTGAAAAAGTGCAATGGACATTATGTTTTCCGAGAAGCAAACAGTTCTCCTCTTATACGAGAACCTTGGCGTTTCATAAAAATTCTCTGCGTATGGTTATATATGTATACAGTTTTTATATAAACCTTTGCCAAAGAATTAATGTATTAAAATCCAGTTGGAAATGTTAAAATAAAATGAACGTCCCATTAAAGCGCTAGGAAACTCCCCCTTCCCCTCTCCCCCAAGCTTCGCATCAGTCGCTTTATACCCGTTTCCCCTCCCCGAGACTCGAACTCTTATCACCCATTCCGCTTGCCAAATTCTATTTCCGCGTCTATTCGCCATTAAGGAACCTGTTCACAGGTTAACACGGATGAGGAGGTGTGAACTTAAAAGATGGAGGGAGCTTTGAGGCGTCTGGGTAAAGCTGACGCGCGCCCCCGACATTCCACCTCGTCAGTCCCCAGACGCAGATTACGCGACAAAGACAGGCTTTCGCTACAATCCGTCTGCTGGATCATTCTGACCGACAAATCCAGTAGTGTTCGTTGGAAGTTACAATCCCGAATATATTGTGCCTTGTTTTTCGCCCTTTCTTCGGCCTTATCACCTGCTTATCTAGACTGGTACTGGGAGCCTTCATCTTCCCCCCCCCCCACCCGCCCGCTCCTATTCGCAAGCTAAAATGTACAATTTATGCAAGGTAATGGTCAAGACAGGAAAGGATTCCCACGGCTTCGGCCCTGGTTCTCGATACGTCACGCTTCCACTGAACTTCGTACGTTATAGAGAAGAACAATGAGACTGCTCGCAGTCTTGGCCTTGTCTGGCAGTATTCCAAGTCTGGCATCCCGGGAATGTTCTTGGGGACTTTCAAATGGGGGGGGGGGAGAGGAGAAGGGGATGGAGGCAGGAATGTCCATAATACATTATTGAACATCGCACTTCTTTTACTCGTTTCCCGCCCTTCCCTTTATGGCCGACCCTCCTCTTTGTGATGCTTGTGTTGCAAAATATGACGGCATTGTGCCAATTTGCCTTATTTTCCCCGTTCCTCTGCCGACGGATTCCGGGTTGCTGCCCCGTTATTACTCTTGTGTTCCTTTTCCACGAAAATTGAACGATATACACAGTCATATCCATTTTAAATGGTAAATTATTGGTGCATGGTGACATGTAAATACCTCCACATCAAGACTTTAATTAAATGCATGGAATCATAAGTAAGAGTAAGTAATTGTCCCCTTATAGTAACAAGAGTAAATATTTGATAAATAATGCACCTATCAACGTTCTGCCCCAGGGGATGTGCAGCGTTTGATCGATTTTTCCATCCATTCTCTTGGGCATTTCAGGAATGGCTGGTACATTTTCAACCAGTATGGATCCAGCATGTCCTTAAAAGGGAAATAAATCACTCAAAATGGGGATTTGATCTGATTTTGGCTCCGTTTAGTGACCAATTCAAAAGGCTATTGCCCCACATCCACATAGGTGCTTAACATTGCTATTGACCAGCTCGCAAAGACTTAACGCTCAGTTTGTAGAGCATTGCGTTTACATCGAGGAGGTCTGACCTACAATTCTGTTACAATAAACAATAAAAATGCCCCGTTAATGCATGGTTCAATTTTACCCGTTACCAACCCCCCCCCCGGGCAACCCCCGGGACAAGTCCAGCCCTTCGGGCCCGGGGGTGGGGAATTGTTTGAAACGGTTTTGTCCCGGGGGTAGGGGGCCGGGGCAAATCGAAATTAACTTCTCGTTTTTCTTGTGAAGCACGTCACTAGCTTATCACTTCTCAGTTGACACAATGGCGCCGGACCGCGTAGAGAAGACTGCCTGTTTCTAAGGAAAATGTCTAGAATTTGTAGCAGACTGGTTGGAGAAGAATAATCACTCGAAATTAAAATCTGTATTCAAAGGCACGTTTATTATAAATTGTTAAACGAAGGTGGGTTTGATGCGTACTCGAATGGATGGCGTTTATCACAAACATAGAATATTTCTTCAGCGTAGTTGTATGGAACAGATGAACGGCTTTATATTAAACAGAGATCTCAGTCCAGTGTTCTTGTGAAACAAGCTAAGAAAAACTCCTTTAAAATGCTGTTATCAATTTGCTCACCGGACCTCTTTTGTGCATGTGCTAATAAAACACGCGGTGAAGAACATTTCTTTACTCGCCAGCAGAATGCCAGTGCAGTTAGACTTTTTTCTTCAGTTTTCTCTTTCAATGTAGTGTCCATGTTTTTTAATACTATGTGATATCCTTCGTTCAGTAAACTCTAGGAAAGCGTTTAAGTTCTTGTCAGAACGTGTGCTTGTGCTACTGTAAGGAAATCAATTTGGTCGATGAGGAGTCCCGGGGTCCCGGGGTCCCGGGGGTGGGGAATTGTCTCTTTCTGCGTGCCCGGGGGTGGGGAATAGACCGCCAAGTAAGAAAAAAATTGCAAATCCCCGGGGGTGTGCCCGGGGGGGATGGTAACAGGTAGAATTGAACCCTGCATAACTACAACAAGAGAAAACGAGAGTTAAAACGCGTTCTCAATTGACTGTCAATTCTTCCACGCTCTCACCAATATATTATCGTATAAAAGCTCTGTAATGCTTCAAACCTGCACCGTGAGTTTTATTGGCTCGACGAAAGTGCAAATTTTCTTTTTCGTTAAGTCATTTGCTCTCATTTCCTCGTGCATTTTCAGTGAATTCTCTTTATCTGCTCACGCTAA
The DNA here is from genome assembly GCA_964017195.1 of Siderastrea radians. Lineage (NCBI taxonomy): Eukaryota > Metazoa > Cnidaria > Anthozoa > Scleractinia > Rhizangiidae > Siderastrea > Siderastrea radians. The sequence goes on from OZ024898.1 coordinate 24,963,211, forward strand.
CTCACATTCTTGCTTGGCCTGGGCATATGTAGTATAATATGCCTTAATTACAGTAATAAATCAAATGACTCATCAGCTATTTAAAACGTACTCTTAAGAAATGTACAGGGACCTTTCATGAAATAGTCTGTCTTAATAATCAAGTGAGTTTTTTGGTCGCTTGGGCAGCTCAAAAGGAATATAGATTGCTTATTACGTAGTCAAGAGTGTTTTAGCAGGGAAAACAAGTTCATACGGAAATACATCCAGAGCTGGAATGGCGTATTTTCCATTTCCCCACTAGTGAGGATACCAATGATGTTATTCAGTGTTCTAACTAGATCAAGAAGTTAGCTAGTTGGAAGAAAATGTATTTCGTAAGCGACTCCTCCCAATAAGGAGAATATATTTTCTTCCAACGCCGTCAATATAGTATGGACTTTTCTCACCACAAATCGGTGCTTTGACACAAATTAATTCAAAGTATCATCTTTATGTCTTTAGGTTCTAGAAGTCGACAAAACGGGTAAAATAACGAGAATTCGACGACCTTTTCGTTCAAAACTTTTTCAAAAAACATGATTACGTGACTAGCGCGCGCACAACAACACCTCGGCAAAAACACATTGTTAAAAGAAATGAAAACACGTTATAATTCTCGTCTTACCTTCAGTTGTTTATTCGATAAAATGGACCCTAAAGTTGGCTCTCGCTTTCCATTATCTTTCAAACGGCAAAGTAATTTACATTTCTGGCTGCTTTTTGACGAGAAACTTTGAATATCTGGAAAGAGCTCGACAAAAACGACGCCAAATTTTCAACCAATCACTGGCTCTCTTTTGAGACGTCATTACGTAGTTTTATTATATGGAGGAGAGTGTTTTACTGGGAACTAAACCACTCGTAGATTCCATACGCCACCCCATCCGGGACCCGAGTGGCGTATTTTCCGTATGTCACGCTTTTCATATCGTTCAATGACGTCACGATTCCCGCCTTTTCTACTTTGTTGAATGAACTGAATGCGTTGTTGCCTCAGTGTTGTTTAGAATTAAGGCGGTGGCAAGCAGGTTTGTTTTACTAAACGATGAACAAGTGAAAGAGTTTTCCGAAAGCTTCGACAACGAAAACACAAAAAGGAAGACCTTGTACGATTTGAAGGTTTTCAAAGAATTTCTCGACACTTGCGACGAGAAGAGAAAAAAATGGGCAATTTCAGATATTTTTTCTCCATATAATAAAAAGAACATTACACGTTGCCTCGAAGATATGAATTTTATGTTCTCGTGGCAAACACAATATCTCACTCGTTCGCTGCGCTCACTCGTGAGATATTGTGTTTGTCACTCGAACATAAAATTCATATCTTCTCGCCACCGTGTAATATCCTCTATATATTGACGTCTCAAAACAATCGAAAGAAACTGAGAATGGTGATACAACGCGATATGCCCTACATAATCGCCATGGTGAAGAATAGCCATCTCGTGGTTGTTGCACAGGGTACCCAAACTCACAAGCAGACCCACTTTAGTGGCAAAATATAAGGATCTGTACGAAACTAGATCACTGTATAAAGAGAAACCAGGATTCATTACATCGTGATAACATTCATGCTAAACAGCCAGTTACGACCCATAGGAAAACTATGTGATGCAGTAAGAAATACAAATTTAGTATTTTGTCAAAAGTTGAGGTTTTGTGAAGGCAATGTTGCTTGAGTTTAGTCACTGCCACAGTAGCGGAGAGGACAGTGACCATAAGGTGTACCACTGAGGTAATAAACGTAATAAGGCCCGCAATTTCTAACTTGGATGTTGGTTGACCACTCACAGCAGTTCCACGAATAGCGAAAGCACACTGTCCTGCTCACATGACCATCAGCCACACTAGGATGACCACCAGTCAACCAACCAGTCGCAGATGTACCACACTTGTAATGTAGGCATGACGAAGCCATTCGTTTACCCGCAGCACCGTCAAATCGATACCATCCAGGACCGATGGAATTATCACAGTAATAATAGTGATTAGTCCTGTACGTTGTCTTTCTGTCAGCACTGTCAAGGGTTGTGTAGTTTTGGCATTCTGAAAGTACAAAAGGAAAATCGTCATTGGCAATATTTCAACGAGACATAAGTATTGAAGAAAAAGTACTGTCCACTATCAAGATGAAAGATGTTTCCGTTTAATTTTATAAACGAGAAGATTTGAGGATCAAAAAGAAGATGGACTTACGTTAAGGCAGTTTCGTGTAAGGAAAGTAATTTTGTGATGAGTCTCTACACGTTTGGTTCCTTGCCTGGTACCAAACAAGAAGTGGAGGACAATCAATTTTTTTTAGGGGGGGGATGAATTGGTCGTATAGCCTAGTGATTAAACTGATTAACGTCCCCGCCCAAAAATAACAAATAAGCTTATCGCGTCAAAAATGGAGACAACCGTCTCGCAGCTCGATACCTAGACTTTCTAAAAGTTCCTTCCAATACCAATTTTTCGTATCCCTCGCGACGACCTAAATCGCCCTTAAAATCCTTGAGCGTCTTTGTCCAGCTCTGTAGATGAATTGAGCTCATTTTCGTGAATTCCTTAATATTTTAGTTTTTTAAGGGTGATGGATGGAAAATTTTAACGTAAAAATTGTATTTTAATTAAAGCGCTATATCTATTACTTTCGTATTGAGTACCCAAGAATTTCGCTAAAAATCCCTTTAACTTTATTAAAAGTAAGTGTTAGCTCTGTTTCGTTCTTCTTTGTTTTCCTTTTTTTAAGGGAGGGTAGAGCCCTGCGTCCCTATGACCGGTTACATCCCCTAAAGTTGATTGCTGTTGCTATTTATAAACTACTAAGAAAACTAGTCGCACGATCGAGCCATACCAGAAGGTGACTGAGGTACGTCCCACTCACGTGAACACTCAGGCTGGAATTTTGCGTAAAAGAGTTAGGAAATAGTAATTCTGTATCAAAAAAGGCCACGTACATTAGCGTGGGTGCAAAATCAGACAGCGAAAGCAGGGTATCCTTGCTTTCCCCTTTAACCCCTATTCATGCCGCTTCGTTTTTTCCTTGTCTGTTTGCTTGTCCTTGTCTTTTTGTTTGTTTGTTTTCAATGGCACTTAGTTAACGCGAGAACGAAATGACTGCTACACAAATTTTTCAACGACTGGTGTAATTGTTCTTACACCAGGTACTTAGGCAGATGGTTAGAAAGCAATCCTGGTTTGAAGCAACCTAGTTGATCTTATCTTAACTGACTGACTCCTCAAATCAAAAATAGGCTTGAACGGGTATTTAAAACATCATCGGCTAACAGATTGAAAAACTCTTTTTTCAGATGTTCGATTTAGTCTTTAAAATTAAAGAGTAGTGAAATCGTAATAGAGATCCTCTCTAGCCTTCTCCGCATGTCAGTTGTTTTTAAGTGAGGGTAGATCCTCTCTTGCTCCAAGACATTTAAATACTCAGCGCACAATGCTTTGGTGGCAAAGATGACAACGATGAAAAATAAAAAAAAAATAAAAAAAATAAAACATTAATAGGAATGTATTTTTTTTATCAAGATACTGCAAGCGAAGTAGTGCTAGCTAGTACTCAGACTTACTAAGTACCCCCGTGATCTCTTGGAACTAAAAATAATAATTACCCAGTAAAACCTTTAGCAGGTGGACACGGCAAGTGCCACGCGAACTCCATACATTCTGCACCCTTTAGTGAGCATTCTACCTCGTATGAACAATATTGCTGAATGTAACTAACTACGGACACCTTATCTTATTTCAAACAAAATGATCCAATTCCCATCTAAATTAGCGATGGATTAAGGATTTAACACGTGTCAGGCAATATCAAGCAAAATTATAAACTAGATCAAAGCGCCGATGCATGCAATAAGGACCGGAATGAAAGTTAATTAACTTTATAAGCGCACTGCCATATTGTTAGTTCGCAGTCAAACAGAAACAGGAGGTGCTTCCTATTATACTAAAAGTTCCGGAAATTTCGGTCGAGTATGGTGGCCTAGCGTTCTCACACAAAAAAATGACCAGATTCTTCATGTAAGTCCGAAAAATCAATGAAAAAAAAATTTTTTTCATGAAATACAAAAAAAAATTGAATCATTTTTTCTAGTAGAAATGTAGTATTTTTCCACAAAAATAAATGAAAATAAAACGAAAGTAAAAAAAAACGAATAAAAACGCACTCGAAAAAAAAAGCAAAAGCAGAAACAAAATTAAAAGAAAACAAAAACAAAAAGTAAAACAAAAGAGAAAAACCGGTAAACATTGCGATTGCAAAAGCATTTGAACTTAGAAATACCTATGAGAACGTCCGGCCATCTCATGGCCGATCGTTCTCATACGAAAATTGAAAGTGAAAATGAAATGTTTGATGACGGCCTGGCGTTCTCATAGCCGGCTATATCTGTGATCAGCGGTCCTCCGCCATCTTAGAGGACCGCTGATCATAAAGCCAAGCGTTCTCATAGCTCGCCATATTCTTGATCGGCAAACTTCCAAGGGCATCAAGATGGTGGCAAATATTCGTAACGGTCAATGTAAGACGAAGATTTCGGACTGCGGCCTGCGGCCTGCGGACTGCAGAATGCGGACCAGGAGTAAAATGCAGGCTCAGGGTAAAATGCAGACTGCAGACTAAGGGTAAAATGAAAGAATCATATGAAGACCGCAGACTAGGGGTAAAATGCAGAATGACGACTACAGACTGCAGACCATTGGGACAAGTCTTGGGACAAGTCTTGGTGGAAAAACTGTTCTACTTCTCAATGGGTAAACAAACTTTCCTATTAGGAGGTGTAAAAAAATTGCAAACATTTTGGCCATATTAAAAAGATTTTAATAGATTTCTACGATTTCCTACGAGCGCAGACGAATTTCGGGCTGTCTTTTCTCTCATTTTCCACCCGGTCTGCAGTCTGTAGTCTTCATTCCTCATTTTACCCCTAGTCTGCGGTCTTCATTCTGCATTTTACCCCTAGTCTGCATTTTACCCTTAGTCTGCAGTCTGCATTTTATCCTGAGCCTGCATTTTACTCCTGGTCCGCAGTCTCCAGTCGGCAGTCCGCAGTCCGCAGTCCGCAGTCCGCAGTCCGCAGTCTGCAGTCCCCAGTCCCCAGTCCCCAGTCCGCAGTCCACGGTCCCTCTTACACTGACCGTTACGAATATTTGCCGCCATCTTGATGCCTTTGGAAGTTCGCCGACGGGCTATGAGAACGCTTGGTTTTATGATCAGCGGTCCTCTAAGATGACGGAGGACCGCTGATCACAGATATAGCCGTCTATGAGAACGCCAGGCCGTCAGCAAACATTTCATTTTCATTTTCAATATTCCTATGAGAACGATCGGCCATGAGATGGCCGGACGCAATCGCAATGTTCACCGGTTTTTCTCTTTTGTTTTACTTTTTGTTTTTGTTTTCTTTTAATTTTGTTTCTGCTTTCTTTTTTCGAGTGCGTTCTTACTGATTTACTGGTATTTTTATTTAATTTATTCGTTTTTTTCTTACTTTCGTTTTATTTTCATTTGCTTTTTGTGGAAAAATACTACATTTCTACTAGAAAAAATGAAACAAATAATTTTTTTTATATTTTATGAAAAAAAAAAGATTTTTTTCGTGGATTTTTTGGAATTACATGAAGAATCTAGTCATATTTTTGTGTGAGAACGCTAGGCCACCATAGGTCGAGACATAAATGGAACGCTTCGGTGGAAATTTTTCCGGAAAAAGTGATCAAGCTCCAGAGGTGGTCCTCTACTCCTCTTTGACCGGTCGGTCCGGTCCGACCGAAACTTGCCGTTCCAATTTCCAAAATTCTCTTTTCCAATCCCACTTCACTGAGAAGTAATGGAAATTTCAGTGAGTCATTCACTGAGTCAAACGGTCAATCGGTCAATTAGTCAGTGAGAAATTTAATCGTTCAGTCAATCCACCATTATGACTTACCATGTGCAGTAGCCGATGGTGCGTCTGTGGCTTCATTAGTGGCGGGCATAGCTGTTGCTGGTGCGTTTGTGGCTGCGTCAGTGGCAGGTGCAGCTGTTGATGGCGGATCTGTCTGGGCTGAAGACGAAACGAATAAAACAAGAGAGTTATTCCATTTAACAAGTTAAATTAAACGTCAGTTTGAATTAAAAGTTTCCAGACTACCGGTATTTCTGTTTTGCACGCATTTTAATATTCGTTCACGAGCGAACTCCTTAAAGTGCCACTGAGACGAAAATTGGTAGGTTTATTTCGGCCAAATTCTGTCGCAGAATATCGCGTTGTGTCTATATTTACCCAGAAAACTGAACAAGAAACCGGCCATCCCAATATTTTTTAGCTTCAAAGTTGCGTAAAATGTGTCCGCCATTGCTGAAAACGTGTTCCTGGGTGATTGCGCAATTTAATAGCTTGTGACGTCAGAGGCTCACCTCAGTCGTGTATCATTGTGTTTTGTCTCAAGATGCCTACCGTTGACTGCAAGACCTCCGAAGAGTATTCCTACGATTCGGAACAGTCTTTAGCTTCCGAAGCATCAGAGGATTCATTTCATTCTGCAAATGAAGAATTTTTCTTACCGTACGATGTAAGAACTGATGTCAGGAGATTTCAGCTTATAAGCCTGTAAACAAACTGTTCAACGGTGTTTTTCTCGCCTTTATTAATATTGACGGGAGTTCAAAATATGCGCGAAATAATGCTTATACAGTGATTGCAGTTCAGGCACAAGCTGCTCAAAGAGCGGATAACTCTTGTCTAACGGATAAATCGCTGTCCACCTAAGCGAAAAACTGACGTTTTAAGCTTTGGAAATTTAGACAAAACACCTATAAAAGCTCTAAGAATTTGATGCTCGCGAATTCTCAAGCATCGGTCGATCGATTTTATTGTTCGCTTCGTTGGAGAAATAAAGGAAGCTGTATTTTGTCTGCCGTTGTTTATATTCATTATATATTTGTAATTGAGATTTTTGGCCTTTCTTAGCATAGTATGGGTAACTTTCTTGAAGAGCCGTAATGCTGTAGTCATCTGGCAGTCAGCTGATGAAGCTTATCGTGTCCATCATAGTACAGTGGTCGCTTCATGCATTGAAACACAAGTGCTTGGTGTTTCTAAATATTTTGAACAGTTTTTGCAGAATTCTTAACTTGAGCCAAAAAAACTGAAATAAACCTAGACCTTTTTTTAAGAACTGTAGGCCTTGTCTGACAAGAATCTAAATATTTGTAGTGCAAATCAAAGCCACAAGTAAAATTTTCTGTTGCTCAACAACAACATGCGGACTGCCGAGGAAACGAAGCTTTCACTTGCTTTTAATATTCATTGCTTAAAAATAATAACTTGATATCTAATCATTTTTCTTGGTAGTTCATTTAGTAAGATTGCTATGGCAGTTAAAAGAAATAACATTGTAAAACCCTTAGACAAATAGTGGCGTGTGATATTTTTTCTCAACTTAAATTTCCACGCAAGACGAGCCGACCTACTAAAGCCTTTCTATATTTCGAACAATAACGTCAATCGACTCTTCACCGACAGGGAATAAGGGGAAAAGTTTCTCGACATTCAGGATGGTATGCTATAAAATAAATGTCCATGCTTCTAAGGGATTACTGCTTTGAAATTAACACACGCGGAGTAAAAACAAAAGAAGGAAAAAAGCTACGCAATACAAACTATTGGTTTAAACGCGGTGGTCCTGCATTATTGGATTGGTCGTATGAGCAAGTGATTTAACTGATTAACTTCCCCCCCCCCCAACCCAGAATAATTCATAAGGATCGACAAAAAAGGGTAAGCAGGGAACAAAGTTTATCACGTCAAAAATGGAGACAACCGTCTCGCAACTCGATATCTAGACTTTCTAAAAGTCCTTTCCACTACTAATTCTTCGTATCCCTCGCGACGACCTTAATCGCCCTTAAAAACCTTGAGCGGCTTTGTCCAGCTCTGTAGATGATTTGAGTTTATTTTGTTCAATTCTTTGATATTTTAGTTTTCAAGACTGATGAATGGAAAATTTTAACTTTAAAAAATTGTACATTAATTAAATCGCTATATCTATAACTTTCATATTGATTACTTAAGAATTTCGCTAAAAATCCGTTGAACCTTATTCAAAATAAGTGTTTGCTCTGTTTCGTTCTTCTTTGTTTTCCTTATTGTGTCTAGTGCGAAGCACATAGACACATTGGAAAAGCGAAAGAAAATTCGACAAATACCTCACATAATCGAAAATATGACGTAACACGCATAAGGTTCTTATCAGGTTTACATTATCTTTCGGCTAACGTGAAGTGGAGATTCAAGCGTTAGCACAAATATGTTTGGAATGCGTAACCACGTCGATATGTAATCGTGAAGACCAATCCTGATGAGGTTTGGGATATTCGACCTATTGGATTCGAGAAAAGAACGCCAGGGGTAATCGGAACCAATTGAATTCGAGGATGAAAGAGTTCGACGAATCTCTGTGTTTTTTACCACGAAGAAATTCACTCAGCGAGCGGAAATGCTGAGCAAGCGGAAACCTTTTTCAGCGACTGGGAAGAGGGTTCGAATTGAAGTACAAGTCAATCTGGCCGAATAATTAAAACGCCAGATTGATGGTACAGGTGACTGTTTCTTTAGAGCTGATTCTCATCAGTTCTACGGTGACCCATGTCATCACTTGCATGTTAGACAAGCTGGTATTAATTATTTGAGAGCAAATCCAGGACACTTCATTGAAAGCAACACCAAGAATTCATGGAATGAATGTTTGACTAATGTGTCACTGTAAGGTTCATGGTGTGATGCACTCATTGTTCAAGCAGTTGCATGACTTTGACTACATAAATATAACACAGCTTTCGCAGATGTGTCATCAATCAAAGGAGTTTTCAGTTTAGTGGCAGCAGATTTTCTAGCTATGCGAAATACATTTTCCTAGTTGGGCTTTGTATTTAATTCCTTCACAGGCCTTCTAATCCCATAACAGGGCTAAATTCTCCCCACACGGGGCTCAATAACCCCAAACGGAGCTCAATTCCTTGCAAAAGAGACTTAGTACTTGCATTGGAATGCAGCGTGGTCATCAAAGCGTGTACATTCAGCTGTTGGCGCCGATAGCATTGAAATTCGTCATAAAGGTTAACAAAGTAAACGTTCACTCACCAAATTATCTTCGCAGTCGCTGAAAAAGGTTTTTTGCTCGCTCAGTGTATCAAAGATGCAATCTCGCACTAGACACATGTACGCATTGCGGTCCTATTCTTTAAGGAAAGGGGGGGGGGGAGGGGGGAGGCGCTGCTTTCCTTATGACCTGTTACATTAACGCACAATGCTTTGGTGGCAACGATGACGAACGTTGAAAAAGAAAAAAAAAGAAAAAAAGAAAACCTTTTTTTTAATCAAGATATAGCAAGCAAAGTACAGCTAGCTAGTGCGCAGACTTACTAATTACCCCCGTAATCTCTTGGAACTAAAAATAATAATTACCCGGCCAGCAAAAACTTTAGCAGGTGGACACGGTAAGTGTCACGCTCGCGAACTCCATACATTCTGCACCCTTTAGTAAGCATTCTACCTTATATTAATATTAACAATATTGCGGAATGTAACTAGCTACGGACACGTAATTTTTTTCAAACAAAACGTTCTCATTCCCATCTACGTTAGCGATGGATTAAAGATTTAACCAGTGTCAAGCAAGATCTTAAAAATTGCAAACTAGATCAAAGCTCTGACGCATGCGAAAAGGACCGGAATGAAAGTTAATTAGCTTTTTTAGTTCGCAGTCAAACAGAAACAAGAGATGCTTTCCATTATGCTAAAAGTTCTGGAAATTTCAGTCGAAAGATATATGGAACACTTCGATTCAGGTGGAAACTCCAGAGGTTGTCCTCTTTGACTGGTCGGTCTGGTCCGACCGAAACTTGCCGTTCCAATTTCCAAAATTATCTTTTCCAGTCCCACTTCACTGAGAAGTAATGGCAACTTCAGTGAGTCAGTCACTGAGTCAAACGGTCAATCGGTCAATTAGTCAGTAAGTGAGAAATTTATTGGTTCAGACAATCCATCTTTATGACTTACCATCGGCAGTAGCCGGTGGTGCCGTTGTTGCTTCGTCAGTGGCAGACGTAGCTGTTGATGGGGCGTTTGTGGCTGCGACAGTGGGAGGCGTAGCTGTTGATGGGGCGTTTGTTGCTGCGACAGTGGGAGGCGTAGCTGTTGATGGGGCGTTTGTGGCTGCGACAGTGGGAGGAGCAGCTGTTGATGGGGCGTTTGTGGCTGCGACAGTGGGAGGCGTAGCTGTTGATGGGGCGTTTGTGGCTGCGACAGTGGGAGGCGTAGCTGTTGATGGGGCGTTTGTGGCTGCGACAGTGGGAGGCGTAGCTGTTGATGGGGCGTTTGTGGCTGCGACAGTGGGAGGAGCAGCTGTTGATGGGGCGTTTGTGGCTGCGACAGTGGGAGGAGCAGCTGTTAATGGGGTGTTTGTGGCTGCGACAGTGGGAAGAGCAGCTGTTGATGGGGCGTTTTGGGCTGCGACAGTGGCAGGCGTAGCTGCTGATGGGGCGTCTGTGGCATGTGCATCTGTTGCTGGTGCGTTTGTAGCTTCGTCAGTGGCAAGTACAGCTGTTGATGGGGCGTCTGTGGCACGTGAATCTGTTGCTGGTGCGTTTGTAGCTGCATCAATGGCAGGTGCAGCTGTTGATGGCTGATCTGTCTGGGCTGAAGACGAAACAATTAAAACAAGAGAGTTATTCTATTTAAGAAGTTAAATTAAACGCCAGTTTGAATTAACAGTTTCCATACTACAGTCGAACCTCGATTATCCGGACATCGATTATCCGGACTTTTTCTCTGGTCCCGTTTTTTTCATGAATATTAATGACCTTAAATGTTAAAAACTTTAGGAGGTAAAAAAATTCAGAAATTATGTTAAAAGTCAGGAAAATTGCGTTTAAAACATCGCATTACACGCTCCGCTTTCGAAAGATCGAACGCTCGGAGACAAAGAGAGACAAGAAGCATTCTAATGCGTTCAGCTGAATTTTGATTGGTTCAGTATTGTTTTGTTGTTAAGGGAATGTCATGCTTGATCAGTTCGATGAGCTTGGGTTATGTAAACACACGAGACGTTCATAGCTCAAAACGACAACATGTCTACGAAGCGAAAGCGATCTTTTCTCTCGATAAAAGATAAACAAATAATTATTTCACGTTTAGATAAAGGAGAAAAAGGAACAAATTTAGCGCCTGAATTTGGTATCAGCAAGCAACAGATCTCTGATATACGCAAGAACAAGGACAAGATCCTGAAATTCACCGACAACATCGAGACAAGCGAAGGATTGAAGCGAAAGTCGCTGAAGCTTGCAAATGACGAGCGGTTGGATCAGGCCTTGTACACCTGTTTTATTCAGCAGAGGTCAACTGGAACACCAATTTCAGGACCGCTTCTTCAGGAGAAAGCGAAACATTTCTCTATGCAGTTAAATGGCGAGTCAGCTGATCATGAAAGCTTTAAGGCATCAACTGGTTGGTTAGACAAATTCGGCAGAGGCAGAGGCAGCAGAATGTTTTAAAAAATGCTTGTCCTGGATGGAAGGACAGAACAGTGTTGACCCTGTTCAAGTTATGCAACTTCGCCGTATGATGGACTTCGCCATGCGATCTCGTTATAAGACTTTAAAGCAAACTAGTATGTTTCAGTTTTTTTGAAGCGATGAATAGGTTCTCATTTATAAACACTGAACGTGATAGACCTTCACACATGTATTTGCAGTCATTGAAGCAAACTTTTAGAATTAAAAATGTGTTATCTTTATTTCTTTTGTTTACATTGTCTCATTAATATTCATATTTTCGATTATCCGGACTCTCGATTATCCGGACTATTTACCCAAGTCCCACCGAGTCCGGATAATCGAGGTTCGACTGTACCTGTATACCTGTTTTGCACGCATTTTAAAAGTCGTTAACAAGCGAACTCCTTAAGGCCAGGAAGTAATCATTTGAGTCTTTTGCTACTTTCTGTTTTGATACATTTATTTTGAAAATTTTAACCACAAAAAGAAAAAGAAAAAAAAGGCTCCAAGTGCACTGTTTTTAAGCACTGAATTTTTAAGTACCCTCCAGAATAGCAGCGCTTAAAAATTCCCACTTGCTTATATAGCTCAACAGTGAATTCGGTGCATTCTTATCAGACGGTCCCCTGCGAATCCTACAAATATGCAGTCTCGCGAACAGCGATTAAACTGATTATCAGTTTCCCGTCTAACATTACTGCTGCGCACTCGTAAGCAAAATAAATAATGTCTACTAAAGAAGTGCAACATGTGCGAAACAAAAATGGTGATACAATATTTCCAATGAAAATTGTACTGAAATAATCTTGTAGAAACAATAATACAGTGGTTTTTAGCATACAAGGGCAAAAGCAAAAGTGTTACCTGTACAGTTTACTCCATCCCCAATAAAACCTTTCTTGCAGGTACAATTGTGTCCTCCCTTGGTGTTGTTACACACAGCATGATCACTGCAATTATGTGTTCCCGTTGCACATTCGTCGATATCTGAAAAACAGTTTAAAAGTAATAAAGTTT
>OZ024898.1:24980781-25082503 GCA_964017195.1 Siderastrea radians
AACGTAAACATGCTATGCCAAGTGTTGAAGGATCATAAAAACCCTTGCGTAATACAATTAGTGGAGTTGTCATATCAACACTGCCTTAGGTGAGTGAATAACTTTCAACTCTTTTTAATGATGTGAATTACCGCTAATTACGAGGAGATTAAATAAAATGTTTTACATGGTGAGATTAACATTGCTGTTAATTAAGTTTTCAAACTAAAAATGACAATCATGGTAAGTTTGATTTCAAAAGAGCACACACAGCGAGATTGTGTTACATTATGTGTTACGCTAGAAAAAAACTATTTTATTTCATTGGCAGAGCTCTTCAAGACGAACTTGACATCGCTGATCAGTCCCAAGAGTCAGCCCCGTCAGAAAATGTCGTCCGTCTTCGTGTGGTCCTTGAAAACTTCAAGCCGATGATGAAGTCAGCTGTTAAAGAATTACGCCGCGCAGGTCTACTGTTAGACATATTTGGCTTGGATATGAATTTGCAGAGCACGTCGCAGCCCACATTCTCCGAACCTCCACACAAACCATTATCGTGCCAAATCACAGTACTGTGCAACGATATACAACTGGTCCTGAGAAAGCTTAACTACGCAATCTTTCGCGGAGAGGTATTCAAGATGGCGGCTAAGTCAAAGTTTACTTTTCAGTATCTTTGCAGTATGAAGACCTTCCTTCACAACTTAATGGGAAACGAAGCCCTCAAAGATCGACTTGTACAGCATATGCAGCGTGTTCTACTCATACTGAGCGAGCCAGAAAGTTCTGTAATACCTCAGCTTAAAATCAACAGAGACCTGGTTGAAGTACAAGGCGGATGGTTCTGGAGCTTTTCTGCAGGATCATTTGTCCACGGAATTATTTCAGAATCGCAGGTGAGGGGGATATTAACACTAACAATTTAAGGGTCTAGATCACTTAGTTTATCCCGTCTGCTCCAAACTTAAGGTGAAATCAATGGAAGGCCTTAAAAGAAATTTTTGAAACCGTGATATCCTTGTTAGAGTCTTGTTAGAGAGAATTATTTATGTCTTTTGCTACACGGGGGAAAGGCAGTATGTTTATAAGCTTATACAGTGTTTTAGTGAGCCGTTATAAAAACATCAACGATCAAATTGATTGCCACAAATTTCTAATTCTTTTTAACCCGCGATGTTTATTGACAAATGCTACACCCACTCTTCATGGCTCTGAAGCTACATATCTAATGTGCATTCTGTTGACTCTCTTGAACAGAAAGGCGTTGTAACTCCCCGAGCATTTGTGGACTTCGACAGACTCAAAGATCCCGAACCGAAGTACTTCGAGGAAATTTTAAGGAACAGTCTTTCTTTTGAGAACATTCAACAATTTTGTGCAGATTTCCTGGCATTGTTTCGTCCTAGAGAGCACAAACAGCCGGTACCGTGTGCAATTGGGTCCGCGGACAGTGGCAAGACCAGTCTCTTCGCCCCTGTGTTCCAGATCGTTCCCCTAAACCGAATTGCGCGTGTAACAAAGCAAAAGAGCTTTAACAAGGCAATGATTGACAACTCCACCGAGATTATCTTTCTTGATGAAGCATTTCCCGGCCTGCTGGAAATTGATGACTGGAAGATTCTGTGCCAGGGGGGATTTACTTCTCATGACGTCAAGTGGAAGAAGGCCGAGGGATTTCATTGCACTGCATCCATGTACATAACCTGCCAAACAGAGATGGATTTTGGGGTTGCTCACAACGAAGCCATGGATAAACGGTTGCACAAGTACTACTTGAAAAGTTTGCCTCGCGTGGAGCCAGATGCAAACAAGTGGCTGAGGGAACACGCCATGGAGTGCATTGTCTGGGCACAGAATATCGTAGGCAGCACCGCGCGCAGTGCCACACCCGAGCCCGTTGTCTCCGAACAGGGCTTGCCAGAGGATGACCTGCAGAATATTTTAACAGTATCTTTGATTGACGAGGAAGCCGAGGACTCCAACCAGCCACAATGTAGTCAAGCAGGCGCCCGGTCCACACAGTCTTCGTCGGAAAGCGACGCAGATGACAGCGACGCGGCTGAGAAAGAGGTGTTGCGCGTCGAACATGCGAAGGCCAGTGAGGGAAGTCTGAGACAACGACACCTCAAGACGATGCTTGCAAACTTGGAAAAGAGCCAAAAAGCCAAGAAGCGTTTGTCTAAGACCGTACGGAATTATCGCCTGGCCAGCCACAGAGCGATGCTGGTGGACCTGGGCGTTGTCGATCAGTCGGAGGTGAGCCAACTCGTCACAGATCCCGATGAGCCGCTCCCGGCGTACTTGGAAAAAGAGCAAAACAAGGCCCTCGAAGAGAAGCAAAAACGACTTGAAGAGAAACAACGCCGTAAGGAACAGGAGAATATCAGGATTGCGTTTGAAAATCCGTGGTTATTAAATATGGAGAAGGAAATGACAGAGCAAAGCATACGAATGGAGGATCCAAGGGACGAAGAAGAGCGCCAAGTAATGCAAAGTCTACTGGAAATAAATTGCGACAAACTACGCAGTTACCACGAGCGACACGGAACGTTAAGCCTGCCGGCTGCTGTGGAAGAACGTAAGAGGCTGTGCCTGAGCAACCAGCTGGTAGACCCTTCTTGCGTTAATTTGGTCCGAGACCTGTACTCCCCTCTACCAGTGAAGCTCCTCCCAGCCAGCCAGTGTTCCGGTACTCCGCTGAGAAGCAGTCACAGCTCAGTCGAAGAAGAAGAGGAAGACATTTGGTTAATTACGCCGAGAACCCCAACGTACACCCCGCACAACGACTTGGAACCTCTCTGTCCACCTTCCCCAGTGATGGCTTTCAATCCAGCAAAGAGGCGTCGGGTTCAAAGTCAGGCACATGAGAAGAGGCAAAAGAAATTAACGAGTTTTTTTCAGTCGCAGTCGTAGATTGACTGAGTTATTGTAGCAAGACTGACATGCGTCTAATTCTTTCTAGTGTAATGTTCATAATTGCAAATGTACTACTATTAAAATCATTGTTTCAGTAAATTTTATGTATCAAAGAGTGATGTTGAAAGAGTGTACTAAATAACTACATAAGTCCATAATAAAAATTTCCTGTTGAGTTATGCTGTCCTTTATTAAACGCACAATCTCGAGATTCCAGCAAACAGCGTGTACACTAAGACAATTCTTTTTTTACATGAATTTGAGCTCGGCCCTTTTCTTTAAAGAGTCTGCCATTCTTCCCTCTTGAATTCGGAATCTCTCAAGATGGCAGTCCATTGTCCAAATCCGTGTTTATCTATCCCTTCTTGTAGAAATTTGTCCTCGTCGGTCGTAAATTTTAAGATCCGACGATCGCTCCGTTGAATGCGCAAGGGCGTAGTTGAGGAGACAACCTTTTTGGGAGGCATGATTGTTCTTTCTGCAGTTTCAACTAAAGGCGACGAGCTTGAAGTTGAACAGCCAAACCTCGTGTGAACTTCCTTGTCCACTTCCGATCCCTTGGTACCTTGTAGTTTTTGTAGACACTCGTGGGCCATCGCAGCAACTTCGCGCGACCTCTGCTTTTGATAGTGAACTTTGGCGACGGCTGAACTGTGTTTTTGGTCTTCGGACAAAATCCTTTGTTCTTTACTAGTGAGCTGATTAAGGCTTTCCGTTTCGACAATTTGACGATAGCGCGTCGGATGAATGTACTTTCTGATTGCATCAAAGACTAGTTTACTCATGACGTCGCCCAATTTGCTGTGTTGGCCTCCAGTTTTCGTGACCAGAACGAACTCGCACTGGGGTTTTAGCAATGGCCTTACAAAATTGATGTAGCTATCGAGCACCTGCACGCTTGCATCGGTCAGAATTAAGGAGTCAAATCCATATTTGCTAGCAGTCTTGAACTTTTTCTGGTCGATGAATCCCCCGTTCTCCTTAGCTGCTCTGACCATGTCCACTGTCAAATACTGATAAGTCATAGGCCGAGATCCCTTCACATTGATGAACAAATACACTGCGACAAATTTCGTGGCAAATGTTAAGTCCGAAGGATTAACTTGACCTGGAATAGTTTTGCACGTCTTCACAGTGTTCTCGTAACGAGGCAAATGAAATGTCACCACTTCTAACAGTTCTTCCATGGTTGCCCAGTGCCCCCTAGCATCCAAAGTTTCAATGTCTAGATCTTGTGTCCACTGCAGTCTCATCATCTTTGCCACCGTCTTGCGCGCTCGTTTAAGGTACAACTCCGTTGAGGACAAATTTCGAAGAACTGTGTCTGATGCGCCGTTTATTTTTCTGAAGTCGATTAATTCGGAGATCGCATCAATGTAGCCCAATCGGCCACCGTGTCCGAGTTTGCATGCATCTTGCAAGTGGTCGATAAACTTGAACAACAGACTATGAGAACACAGGCTAAAGTCCAGCACTTCAAAACTCAATTCATCTTCATCTTCGCAGCAAACTTTGAGAAATTTAAAGCATCTCTTGGCTATCTGCTGAGCTGCACGACCTTTCTTGCAACCCCCACCACTTCCAGTCAACCATTTCGTGAATAAGTCGCCAATTTGGCTGGAAACTGAAAACGAAGGCATTACCCTGGAAGTTTGTTTTGTGATTTCACCCGATGTATCATCATCGGCAAGTTCTTTGGTACTTGGGGACTGGGACGAGTCATGGCGGCGTGAGGTTGTGTTTACTCTCCGCTCGTCATATTTTGTAAAATTTTAAGACCTGATGGCTGAGACGATTTTGAATTACGTATCCAGAAGAAGGAACAGGTCATCTGGAAGCTCTCCAATTAGAAAAGGAGACTCGCCTGAGTACAAGAAGGCCAAAAATACAGAGGACAGCGAGCCTCAATCCGCAACACGAACGACAACTGCGCAAAAAGATCCACACGACGAAGGCGAAGAAAACGATGTTGTCTTGGCTGCTTTAGAGATGACGGATGATCTGGGAGGAATCCTTAAGCAGATTTTAGAGAAATTGCAAAAGTTAGACTCAATAGAAAACACAGTCAAAAAAATCGAAGTAAACCTGTCGAAATTAGAAACGAGAACAGCCAAGCTCGAATCCTTCCAAGAAACAGCAGCGAGCGACATCGAACAGTTGAAAGTTGGCCAAGACCTCATCGAGAAAAATCAAGAGAAAGCCCAAAAAGCTACTGCGAAGAAACTGGAAGCCCTCGACAAGAAACTTGCTGAACTGGGAGAGAAAGAAAAGCTAATCGATAGCAAGATTGAGGAACTTAACACGAAAGATCTATACCTTGAAGCCTACTCGAGACGGGAGAACATAAAATTCAATAATATCGAGGAATCATCTCCTTCAGGCTCTCGAGAAGAAGATACAGAAGAAGTACTTAGATCATTTATGGAACGAGAATTAGGCTATGGTGACGCAAGATCTGTGGAGATCCAACGAGTGCATCGACTTGGAAAAAAGAGGAGCGATGGCGAATCGAGGCCAATTTTAGCAAGATTCCTGCGCTCCAAGAACTGTGACAAAATACTCTCTTTAGGTCATCGCCTCAAAGGTTCAAATTTTCAGATGTTTAGAGATCTCCCACAGGAGCTGATTCGAAGAAGAAATCTCCAAATGGAAACCTTCAAGAAGGCAAAACAAAATAACATTCCTGCATCTTTTAGTCGGGCACAACCCGACAAGCTTTATGTGCGAGGTAAGCTATGGCCGGTGGGCCAGCCCTTAGTCGTTTAGGACCGTAGCTTAGCGTGATTTCCTTTATTACAAACTTTATGGCGAGCGGAGGAGGACCTAATGGTTAAGCCAAACGGAAAACTATGGCAACCAACTCTCCGACTAGCGGAGTCCTATTTTTTCTTTTTATTGCATTTGCATGTCAATCTGCATTTCTGTTTTTTGAGTCTCTTTTTCGTACTTTAGAATTAATTTTTCTTTCTTATAATTCTCTTGATAAAAAGCAGGAGTGCTCCTGGGTGAATGTGATCAATGTCGTGTACCTTTTTAAAGACAACAGAAAACGGATCTTAAAATAGGATCTATCAATGTTCGGGGATTAGGAGACGGACTAAAGCGAAGAGAAATTTTCAAATGGCTTCGAAGTAAAAATATGTCAATATATTTTGTTCAAGAAGGAATTGTCAAGCTCATCCCGAAAAAGGACGCTGATCTTAAGTTAATTAAAAACTGGCGACCTATAACCTTATTGAACTGTGATTACAAGATTGCTACAAAGGCTATAGCAAGCCGCATTAAGACCCTTCTCCCAAATCTTATATCAGATGATCAAACAGGTTTCATTAAAGATAGATTTATAGGAGAGAATATCCGCTTAATCGATAGTGTTATGAAATTCACCGCATCAAGGAACATCCCAGGGCTTCTTCTTTTCCTTGATTTCGAGAAAGCCTTTGATACATTGGAATGGGCCTTTATCCATAAAACCCTAAGGTATTTTAATTTTGGCCCGTCGTTGATAAAGTGGATAAAGGTTTTTTACTGCAACATTGAAAGTTGCATTCTTAACAATGGTTGGGCAAGCAATTTCTTCCAGCTCAGTAGGGGAGTTAGGCAAGGCTGCCCGCTGTCGCCTTACATATTCATCCTCTCGGTAGAAGTAATGGCTGAAGCTATACGCAAACGGAAAGAAATTGTCGGTATAATTATAAATGGGAAAGAAATTAAGTTAAGTCAATACGCAGATGATACTACACTCATTTTAGATGGCTCAGAACAATCTGTTAAGGAAGCTGTAAAGCTATTAGAAAGTTTTGGAGATGCATCTGGCCTTAGACTCAATAGCAGCAAAACGGAAGCCTTATGGATCGGCTCCAAAGCAAACTGTGATCTTAAACTCTGTCCTGAAAAAGATTTTAAATGGCCAAAGAAAAAAGTTAAAGCTCTTGGTGTCTGGTTGTCAACGGATCCTGATATTACAATTTCCCAAAACTACAAGGACAAACTAGAAAGAATAAAGGCGACTCTAGGATGCTGGAAGTTCCACAGACTTAGTCTGTTAGGGAAAATATTAATCTTAAAAAGCCTTATTACATCGCAACTAGTGTACATACTATCCCCTATACAATCAAGCCCAGAGGCAATCAAAGAAATCAATTCAATTTTTTATAACTTCTTATGGAACGGCAAAGGCGACAAAATAAAAAGAAATGTAATGATAAATGACTATTCTCAAGGAGGACTTAAGATGATTGATATTCTTTCTTTTAACAAATCTCTTAAAGCAACCTGGATTAAAAAGTATCTTGACACTGAAAATGGAGGCAGTTGGAAACTTTTTTTTGATGCAGAACTCCAAAGATATGGAGGTAAATTAGCGATATTAGGGAATCTTAACTCAAAGGACATGCACGATGTCATAAAGGTATCAGATCCTTTTGTCAAAGAAAGTCTTGAAATTTGGTCAGAGATCTCTTTCGAGGAAACGGTAACATCCTATAAACATCTTTGTTCAGTACCTTTATGGCATAACTCACTTATAAGAATTGGAAACAAACCTGTATTTTATCAAGACTGGTTTCTCAAAGGTATAAGCAAAGTCAATCATTTAATGGACGACTCCCTTAACTTCCTCTCCCACATATCTTTCCAAAACAAATATAACCTCCGAGTCAAACCTCTAACTTTTTTTGGAATGATCGCAGCAATCAACCATCTGCGCATCCAAATTGCAAGAAACCAGCCGGACAGCAACGAGAGCTTTTCATCAGTTTTTATGAAAAGTACAAAGCCATCCCGACTTGTATATAAGAAGCTATTATCAAAAAGGGGTCAAGAACCCATATCAAGTCAACAAAAATGGCAACAGGATATCGACACTGATCAAAAAGTCAACTGGAAAGCAGTTTACCAGCTGGCCTCTCACTGCACAAAGAGCTCAAAACTTATTGTTTTTAATTTTAAATTTCTACATCGGCGACTATCAACCAACAGTTTCTTACATAAATTAGGATCTACAGACAGTGAAAAGTGCACTTTCTGTCTAAAAGAAACAGAACACCTGCTACATCTATTTTGGACATGTGAGAAAACCCAGTCCTTCTGGAATAGTTTATTTTCATGGCTGCAGTCCCGCAGGATTATTGAGAAAGACTCTAGGCTCTTGAGGCGGACGCTGCTTTGGGTCTGAGGCCGGATAACTCCAAATATGAACTACAAATCAATTTTTGTTTCTTGATAGCAAAATATTTTATTTGGATCTGCAAACTTAAAGAATTTATTCCAAAATTGAACGATTTTTTATCGTACTTACGTCACTTTTTCAAAATAGAAAACGACGGTAGAACAGTTGCAAAGAAATGGGAACCTCTTCTACCAATCTTGCAATGACAGACCTGACCCCCAAAAATCAATTCACAAACCTAACAAAACCTCTTGGTCCTTTCAACCCGGTAGCACTTTTGCACCATAGCATTACAGAAATGTATCAATGTTTTTTTGTTTGTTTGTTTTTTTATTTTATTTTTTTTTAGTCTTTTTGCTTCCTTTCATTTAGCTTCTTGTGCTGATCAGCTAATTAGTGTTTTTTTACTGTTAAATAAAGCATTGTTAAAAAAGTAGTGTATTGTAAATAATTTCTTGTAAGGGATTTATTGTAAGTAATGTAACGTGTATTGAAAGTAAGAGTAAGTTATTGTAAGTAATGTATTGTGAGTACTGTGACGTGTATTGTAAGTAAGTTACTGCAAGTAATGTATTGTAAGTACTGTAACGTGTATTGTAAGTTAAGTGATTGCAAAAAAAATATAGGTGCGATTATATTCAACCTTGCCCGGGCAAGTCTAGAAGGGCCTCGAAAAGTCTTTAAAAATCTGCTATGGACTCTGCTTCGTGTTGTTTGAAACTTAAAACACTACACCAAATGTTTTTGCCAATTAAAAAGCGATAAAATCATAGATGGCAAGAAAAGAAGAATGTTTCTGTTGAACAAGATGTACAAAGGAACTGTCATTTCTAAATAGGAACCATTTTACATAAATAGGAACTAATGGTTAGGAACAAACTGTTCCACGTGCCAATAAAAAGGAACATTTCGTTCAAAACGGAACCTGCTAACGGGAACAATTGTTCCTCAAGTGAATAAAAAGGAACCAATTTTTCAAAACAGGAACAATGTTAGAAAGGAACAAACGTTCCTTTACAAAAAAGGAGCGTAATTAATTGGGAACCAAAGTTCCTCGTGTCAGCATAAAGGAACAGCCACTCTAAAAGGGAACGCATTAATAGGAACAATTGTTCCTCAAGCGATTAAAAAGGACCTAAGTGATAAAAGAGGAACCGAATACCATTGGGAACACCTGTTCCTAGGCCACTCATTTAGGAACAAAAAGTTCCTTTCAATGTTAAAAATTCGGAACAAAAGGTTCTTTTTAGCTCTAAATGAACACTTTGTTCCTATTTTTAACAGCAATTTGTTCCTTTTGATGCTAAAAGGACCACTCCAAAGAGGAACAATCATCTCTTAATCGGAACGTTCCCAAAGCAAAAATGGGAACAGTGCTAAAAAATAAAAGTAAGTTAAAAAGCCACGTAAAGGATGCATAAAATATGCCAAAGCATCTTATGACTCTCTATACTGAACAGATACAACAGCCAAAATTTGATTGATAAAATCATGCTAGAACATGTTCAAATTTGAAAGTAAAAATTTTGGGAAACGTATAAGATCGTTTCCCAAAATTCTTGTTCCTTTTCTCTTTGAAGCCACGATGCGACTTGTTTTCTGTACTGGTTACTTGTTATGTTCTGGCATGATGTGTCTGTCTTCATATTGATGTTGAAATGGCAAATCGACCAGAAAAACACAACTGGCTTCAAGATAGTGCTCATAATATAGAACACCAAAGGGAACAGGCATAATTCGGTCCTCTTTGTTCCTCAACGTGACCAAATTATACTTTCAAAGTACGTTTTCCACGCTAAATCCGCTAAACCCTTGGGAGAAAAGACTATGGCATCACAGGCCAGAACAAAAAGATAAACTTAACCTTTGTTGTTTTACGAAATAACTGTGACTTACAATACGCCGTGCATGCACTTTATATTCGTTGTAAACTTGGCAATGGAATACAATGAAGCCTTCTTCTATAGCGTTCATAGACTGAAAAAGGCGGTCACTAGGTCACCAAGACTACACACGAGTGCTACAAGAACTTTTCCCTGATGTTAAAGTGTTTAATGGTCTCAGCGAATAATAATAATAATAATATTATTATTATTATTATTAATATAATAATAATATTATTATTATTATTAATAAAAATATTATTATATTATTAATAATAATAATAATAATAATAATAATAATAATATTATTATTATTATTATTATTACAGTGAAACCCATTAAACCGTGAACGCCTAAAATTATTTCTGGAATGTTTATTGTTCTGTGACCAATCAGATTCGAGACGTAACCGCAACAAACCGCAAGAGTAATTAGCTGAAAGGTTTCGATCACGAAACGAGCTAATCGGTGGCTTTTGCGTCCGAGATAAATTCTCAGTTTCACCACCGATTAACAAACACTCTGAAATTGTTATTTTTTTTTTCTATTTCAGAGTATATGCATAAGCAAAGAATAACTATAAACGATATTTTACTGAAAAGAGATAAATAATCGAACAGACACGGCTAGACAGCGCGTCTGGGAGCAGAATCGAGAGCAGAATAATTGCATTCAGTTTTTGATTTTTTAAAAAACGGCCTCTCCGGTATTGTCAGTTATAATCATTTGCAGGTTTCAGCCTTTTACCTGTTTGACCAAAACAGTTTACTGAATAAACTTTGCAAAAGTTTCCTTTTACCCTACTTTGGTGAGGAGAACAGTGCATCAAGCTCGAGCTCATTCACGGCAAAACTCTTCCGTCCAAGATGTCACGCAAGCCGTTAGCCGAATATTTTACGTTATGGACATGAAACAACGAGCTGGATTTTTCTTCCACGATTCTCAATTTTTTTATACCCTTTGGAAATACTGAAGTTGTTATTCTTTTCTATTTCAGATAGCTTCTGTATGAGCGAAGGATAGACGGCACAAGTGAACAAATGTCCAGTTCTAGTAGAAGCGATTGGCGCGTTTAGTGTATTTTAAAAAAGATACGTTTCCTTCGGTGTTTCCATAAACATCCCATTTATCACTTCTTTGGTTTTGCCTTAAAACGTGCTTGTTTTTGGCCGTCATTTGATGTTTTCGATTCCGTCGGTCCAAAGTAACACAACTACCGAACTGAGACCTAAATAGCCGATCAAAAGCGAGTGTAATTTTTCAAAATTACTCCAACGGTACGCAAGTTGCACGCATGTTTGTATCTGCAACGGCAGGCGTGTTTGTGTTTGCTGTGAAAACTCGGGTCTAACAGAAACTACAGTAATTATTGCTCTACTGCAATAATCGGCGGTGAAACTGAGAATTTATTGTGGACGCAAAAGCCACCGACTCGTTTCGTGATCGAAACCTCTCAGCTAACTCTTGCGGTTTGTTGCGGTTACGTCTCGAATCTGATTGGTCGCAGAACAATAAACATTCCAGAAATAATTTTAGGCGTTCACAGTTTAATGGGTTTCACTGTAATATAATAATAATATTATTATTATTGTTATTATTTTAATTAATTCAGTTCATATCCGTAGTATACGTTAAACTCGTTAAACACTTTATTATCATAGAGAAAGTTAACTTGTAGTAATACTACTACTACAATTACCACTACTACTCTTACTACTACTACTACTACTTCAACTACTACTACTATTACTGCTACTACTACTACTACTACTACTACTACTACTTTCTCTATGATGATAAAGTGTTTAACGATTTTAACGTATACTACGGATATGAACTGAATGAATTAAAATATTATTTCATCACTTAATTAATTCAGTTCATATCCGTAGTATACGTTACAATCGTTAAACGCTTTATCATCACAGAGAAAGTTGTAGTAGTGGTATTATTTATTATTTAATTAATTCAGCTCATATACGTCGTATACGTTAAAAGCGTTAAGCACTTTATCCTCACAGAGAAAGCTGTGCTATTAGCAGCTGTAGTACACATAGTAGAAGGAGAAGTTAATAAATTCAATTAATATAGGTAGCGTACAAGCTAAGAACTCTACCGGTGATGTTAAGGTGTATGCCGGTTTTAGCGTGTTCTCCGTACATGAACGGAATAAATTAAAACACAACAATGTTTAATGAATTCATCGTGCTGAACTGTAATTGGTGGTTTAGTTCCCAAATGGCCTTACACGTTTCTATAAGAACAAGCTTAGGCCAATCCAAGGTGAGTTCCTATTCCCTTCGGCCTGCTTTCGAACTGTAATTGGTCTACGATCATCTTGGGGCCGCATTAAATAGAGGGAAACATGAGCGGAGTACTTTAGTGCGTTGCTTACTTTTAAAATGAGCAAGCCGTGCTCCCAGCTTAATAGTAAGCTTATTCGTGATAAAGCGGAATGTAGTATCATCGCAAAAGTTGAGAAACAGTGTTCTGTCGTCGGATTTAAGTGTGTATGGCGTGTAAAAGACCAGGAAATAGAGAATGCATGGAACTGGATCCGCGAGAAACGAGACGAGTGCGATCTGAAGTCATCAAAAGTCAACGGAGTCTGTTTCTTCTTTTCCTCGATAAGTACGTCAAAATTAGACACCAAAAAACGAAAAACGCCACAGAGATCACAAGCACTAAGAGAAAGCGACGATTCAGGTGACGAGTCTGCAATTAGTGCTTCGTAACTGTCATCGCCTGGCACGAAAGTATTTCCAGCCATTTCGTAGTGGGTGGCATGCCAAACGCCAAACGGATCAGCAATGAACCCGCTAAAACTACAAAGCGCGCGAGAAAAAGACCTCGCTTGCCGAAAGCCAGTCGTCCATTGGACAGCAGAAGAAAATAACCAGTTTTTTCCTGTCGCAGCAACGCCCTCGAAATTAGTATTTTGTTCAAGTGACTATTTTCAGTCAGTGTTATTCGATGTAATTTGTTAAGTGAAAGCGTAGAAGACGGAAACAGTAGGAACAAAAACACGAGTGTGAATATTAAGTTGTTTCTTTGACATTGTGCGAGATGAAATCAAATGTATTTCTCAGTTGAAATGATGAATGTCATTTATGTTTTCTCAGAATGGTTTAGACAGTCCACAAGAATGAACCAGAAGAATTTGTCAGTTGTGATTTATTTTGTTATCTCGTCGATTGAAAGATAGCGTATCGATTAAGTAATACATGTAAGGAAAGCAAAAGAAAGGAAAACGTCAAACTTGATTAAAAGAAAGTCACTTTTCGAGTGCAACTTTGGTTACTTTACTTCGACTATCTCTTACACGATAAAGGGTGCGTCGGGTCGGTCCCATATTTTATTAGACGAGTTTTGGCACATTACTTTGTTTCTAAACATTATGTCAAGCTATAGCTGCATTTTCATTCCAGCCCTTTTCTTGAGAGAGTCCGCCGTTCTTCCGTCTTGAAATTTGAGATCGGGATCCCTCAGAATTGCCGTCCACTGCCCAAACCCGTGCCGGTCGATTCCCTTCTTGAGAAAATCGTCCTCGTCTGCCGTGAATTTCAACACCCGACGATAATTTCTTTGAACTCGCAATTGGTTTGTGGGCGGGGAATCCTTTTCTTTAGGGGGCGCGCTCTTTGTTTCTGCTGTTTCGACTGGAGCTGCAAGACTTGAAGTTGAGCCGCTAAACCTCGTTTGTACTTCCCTATCCACCTCCGAGCCTTTCGTTCCTTGTAGCTTTTGTAGACACTCGTGAGCTTTGACAGCAACTTCGCGCGATCTTTGCTTTTGATAGTGAACTTTTGCAACGGCAGAACTGTGTTTTTGGTCTTCTGACAAAATTTGTTGCTCCTTGCTTGTGAGCAGATTGAGGCTTTGCGTCTCGACAATTTGAAGATAGCGCGTGGGATGAATGAACTTTCCGATTGCATCAAACACTAGTTTACTCCTGACGTCGCCCAATTTGCTGTGCTGGCCTCCATTTCTCGTGACCAGAACGAACTCGCACTGGGGTTTTAGCAATGGCCTTACGAAATTTATGCAGCTATCGAGCACCTGCATGCTTGCATCGGTCAGAATTAAGGAGTCAAATCCATATTTGCTAGCAGTCTTGAACTTTTTCTGGTCGAGGAATCCCCCGTTCTCCTTAGCTGCTCTGACCATGTCCACTGTCAAATACTGATAAGTCATAGGGCGAGACCCCTTCACCTTGATGAACAAATACACTGCGACAAATTTCGTGGCAAATGTTAAGTCCGAAGGATTAACTTGACCTGGAATAGTTTTGCACGTCTTCACAGTGTTCTCGTAACGAGGCAAGTGAAATGTCACCACTTCTAACAGTTCTTCCATGGTTGCCCAGTGCCCCCTAGAATCCAAAGTTTCAATGTCTAGATCTTGTGTCCACTGCAGTCTCATCATCTTTGCCACCGTCTTGCGCGCTCGTTTAAGGTGCAACTCCGTTGAGGACAAATTTCGAAGAACTGTGTCTGATGCGCCGTTTATTGTCCTGAAGTCGATTAATTCGGAGATCGCATCAATGTAGCCCAATCGGCTACCGTGTCCGAGTTTGCATTCATCTTGCAAGTAGTCGATAAACTTGAACAACAGACTATGAGAACACAGGCTAAAGTCCAGCACTTCAAAACTCAATTCCTCTTCATCTTCGCAGCAAAATTTGAGAAATTTAAACCATCTCTTGGCTATCTGCTGAGCTGCACGATCTTTCTTGCAACCCCCGCCACTTCCAGTCAACCATTTCGTGAATAAGTCGCCAATTTGGCTGGAAACTGAAAACGAAGGCATTACCCTGGCAGTTTGTTTTGTGATTTCACCCGATGTATCATCATCTGCAAGTTCTTTGGTACTTGAAACGTCGGGTTTTTTGTCAAAGAAAAAGAACCAACTGTGCTTGGTGTTCACATGTTTCCTGCAGCCACGCTGACTTTTAAATCCATCGTGATCACACGTTTGTATTGGACAGTGATACAAGCTACCTGTTTCTTCTTTTTCCAAGTGAAGCCGTTTTGGTTTTGGTGATGAGCCATCGATTTTCGACCAGTCAACCTTACCCTTTTTGTTCATGTCGGACATCTGAGTGATCCACACAATTTGTTCCACTTACATAAATGGTGAACAAAACACAAAGGCGACAAAAAACAATGGCTGTATTGAGCAAGTTTAAACTTGCCCCAACCTGCCCCAACTTGCCCCTGCTTGCTCAGGCGTGTGTCTGCTTGCCACTGTTCATTATTCTTAAGTAAGTTTACAAATTTAAGGTGATATATGGCGTTGGTGCGATTATATTCAACCTTGCCCGGGCAAGTCTAGAAGGGCCTCGAAAAGTCTTTAAGAATCTGCTATTGACTCTGCTTCGTGTTGTTTGAAACTTAAAACACTACACCAAATGTTTTTGCCAATTAAAAAGCGATAAAATCATAGATGACAAGAAAAGATGATTATTTCTGTTGAACAAGATGTACAAAGGAACTGTCATTTCTAAATAGGAACCATTTTACATAAATAGGAACTAATGGTTAGGAACAAACTGTTCCACGTGCCAATAAAAGGGAACATTTCGTTCAAAACGGAACCTGTTAATGGGAACAATTGTTCCTGAAGTGAATAAAAAGGAACCAATTTTTCAAAGCAGGAACAATGTTAGAAAGGAACAAACGTTCGTTTACAAAAAAAGGAACGTAATTAATTGGGAACCAAAGTTCCTCGTGTCAGCATAAAGGAACAGCCACTCTAAAAAGGAACGCATTAATAGGAACAATTGTTCCTCAAGCGATTAAAAAGGACCAAAATGATAAAAGAGGACCAATACCATTAGGAACACCTGTTCCTTTCAATGTTAAAAATTCGGAACAAAAGGTTCTTTTTAGCTCTAAATGAACACTTTGTTCCTATTTTTAACAGCAATTTGTTCCTTTTGATCTTAAAAGGACCACTCGTAAGAGGAACAATCATCTCTTAATCGGAACGTTCCCAAAGCAAAAATGGGAACAGGGCTCAAAAATAAAAGTAAGTTAACAAGCCACTTAAAGGATGAATAAAATATGCCAAAGCATCTTATGACTCTCTATACTGAACAGATACAACAGCCAAAATTTGATTGATAAAATCATGCTAGAACATGTTCAAATTTGGAATTAAAAATTTTGGGAAACGTAGAAGACTTTTGAATTTTATACTTACATCCGCTCCATGGTAAAAGTAACCCACTGTGTCCACAAAGTCTTCACCATGCCTTAGATGAGTTGCATTGTTCAATTCACATCTGTACGTTCCCCCTGCAATGGCCTGACTGTTAAAATTAACACTGACGCAGTTGTTTTCTTGGTAACAAAGCAGTTCGCAGGCATCCAAATTAGGGACACTGACAGTTTTTATGGTGTGGTTCACTAGACATTTGTCAGCGAAGAAGAAAGAAGATGGGAACGCCAGTTGACGACATTCGCCTAAAAAGTAAGAAATAATCGAAAATTTTATTAACCAGTAAGGACGAATACTTACTTTAGGAAAAATTTTCACTCAGCGTTTTGGCATTTAAAAAGCGACAAAATTAATTTTTTAAAAGTAAATGAGAGTTTGCGTGCTCAATGGTATACTCATGACAAAGGGCAGAATACAAATCTCGAACGGCATTTGCTGAATTTTTCGCGCTTTCTTTCCACATCGCTTTTATCAATTCAGTTTACTTCACCTACAAAAGGGGCTGCTACCAAGTTAGTTATCTCCAACTCGCTTCCTACACTGTCGACTGTTCCTGAAAACGTCAGAAAACATGCCATGAGCGGCTCTCAGAAACCGCCGTCCATACTTTTGTAAATGACGATTTTCCTTTTCATCTTTGTCAAGAAAATTTGTGTCTAGGGTATTTTTTTCGGACAGAATTGAAACTATAGAGACTTTTTGTACATACAAAATTACCGCCTCAATATCTATTGTGTCGTGGTGATCTCTACAAAGTAACTCATCGAAGCTCTCTATTTCTGCACTATTTAAACATTCTTTTATACCAAGCAATAGCAGTGCCAGCTGTCGTTGTACTTATTACAGAACTAAAAGCCCCCACTGTCTGAATTAAAAAAGAGGAGAACGTTCGAGGTTTTAAATTTCCATTTTGTTTTTTTTTCTTGTTCCGTTTTAGTATGATACACTCAGTAAGCAAGACTAAAAATTAAAAAAACAACTTTTTTGTATTTATTTATTAACTGAATTTTGATTAGAAATGGTGACAAGAAACTCTTGTGGAAGCGATAATCTGCTGGTATTTTAACATGTCGATGTTTAATTTACATTTTACTTTAAAAACGCTGTGTTCAAGGTTAGCGTTTTTAACCGAAGAGCCCAATACTTTTTTATGAAGAACTTGACTGTTAATTTTGAGCCTAAATTTTCAATGACCGTGAAAAAAAGAATAAATAAAAAAAAAGAAAAGAAAAACATGACATTTTGCGTTGAAAAAACTTGGCTGACCTTAACAACTTGTCACATTCACTGTTGCTACGGGGAACTAAACACACAATTACTTGATACAGACATTCGCGTGCCCCTTAATAGAAGTCTTAAGACATTTTGGGGAAAAATGGGGTAAATTAGCATGCAAAAGTCGAACTCGTTCCTAACTTTGAATGAAAAATAAAGTTTAGCCGGTAAACTAAGCTGCCTAGAGGAGTTCAGAAAAGCACCGGAAGTTGTAAAAATTAAAAGCGCTGTTAGCGTTATTATTTGCATTTGCTACTATCCGCCTACTATTTGTTATGGAAACAACGGTTAATCCGGTTACTGAAAAAAAGAAATTAAAATAAGAAGTAGAATAACAACTTTAAGAGATGTTCCGGTTTTTCTGCGTTTATAAATATGACCGAAATATTAGCGTAGTAGTTGCCGAAAACCAAGGATTGTTTTGTCCAAGGGTAAGAACTCTGCAGTCTGACCATGGGAGAGAAAAATTAGCGTCAATCGATCCTAAGTGCCTCCTAACTCCAGCTCGATAATTGACCAAAACAGACTTTTTTCGCTTAATGCGATTTACTTTTCTAATTTTCTCCATTCTTTGAAGAAGACAGCAAATAGATTGGAAATGTTTAAACAGTCGATAGGAATTCGACGGCCCCTACAGGTTTCTAATATGGACAACTTTTCCTTTTACGCTTTTCTTTAGGGAAAACTGTGCAGTCCCCTTTGTCGGAAATCCTGTTTTGAGGCTACAAGACGTAACGTACAAAATACGCGCGCATGTATTATGTAAAAAAAAAAAGAAAAAAAAGCTTTAATATTTTAATGATGTAGCGGTAACGTAAAGAATGACCATGATACTATTCCTTAATTCGAATTAAATAAATGTTTTAAAACTTTTTGAGCTCCTGTGAGCGATGTCAAGTTTAAAGATGTTTTTTTTTCATACCCGATGGCCGAGGGATGACAAGTTTAAAGATGCTTTTTTTTCATACCCGATGACTGGCATCGCAACAGGATTCTTCTTTCTCTTTTCAGTTCGCGTTATTTATTTAAAAAAAATACAAATTAGAAAAAGAAAATAAAAATCTTGAATATCTATATTTGATTTGTAAGGATAAAAAGGTTCCAGAACATGTTTTTAACACAGTTTATTAATGCCTTTCAAGACAAGATATACAAGTAATTTAGTTGAGTGGGGATGTTTTTACGGCAACGTTATTTTACTGAGTACACACGAGTACAAACAACAGTTTTTGAACACTATAAAGATGGTGAAGGAAATGGTAAAACTTAAAGTCGCAAAAAACTGTGTTTTAGTGAAAAACTTTTAGGACCTTAAATTTCACCATATTTATTTTGTTTTACGCAATGGCTTGCAGCAGGTGGTGTGCGCACTAAGACCGCAATGCATTATTTTGATAAACTTCCAACATGGCGGAAGTTTGTTGTGATGCGAGCGGTTTTTCGGGTGAGTTTGATCATCGTTTGCACAACTTTCGCTGGCCTTTTCTCTGCTACAATATTAGATTTGGAAAGTTCGGGAATAGTAAAGTAAGGTTTTGGTGTCGAAGTTCTTACATTTAGAGCTTATCATGGTAAATTTTGACATTTCTCGAACAAGGTAAAATGGCCGATTTTTCTCTTCCTCTAGTAGATCGGAAGTTTTTGTTGAACACGGCTTTCAGCTAGTGGTGCTTGGCGTAAAATTATAATAAATCAAAAGCTTAGAAATTTTCCAATATGGGAAACATAATGCACCAGTACGCACCAGTCGATCTACGCCT
Organism: Siderastrea radians; assembly: GCA_964017195.1. NCBI lineage: Eukaryota > Metazoa > Cnidaria > Anthozoa > Scleractinia > Rhizangiidae > Siderastrea > Siderastrea radians. The sequence continues at coordinate 24,999,987 of OZ024898.1, forward strand.
TTTCGACTAAACGAAAATGTCCCTTTTTTGAGTGTTAACCGTCTGTACTTTTGAAGTTTCCTGCGTCGAGTTAAGCACTTTCATTCCACGAACTTCCACTGTTTTTGGGAGTTATATAGTTTCCTTCAAAATGATTTAATTATGTGTTCTTTGGGACTAGGAGAATCCAATTTAGAAGAATAAATTCCCGTAGATGATCAAGATGGGCGTCAAAAGAGCACTGGTTTACTGAAGAAGCCAGCGAATTATTTGTTTGTACTGTACTGATTCTCATGTCACGGTTGAACTGTAGTTCCTTTAGAACACCCAAAATAACTTTTCAGTCTTTTCCAGTTTATTTAGGGGACTGGGAAGATAACAAACTACTATTTTTGCTGCATGAATTGCTTCTACCCGAGTGGGCCTATATAGCCTGTTCCAGGCTCTAGCATGATAAATGGGTTTACTGATATCCATAATTGGCATCATTAGAGCTTCATACTATCATTTTGATTACCCATGCACTGAAGGTCACTTTGAAATGTTTTATTGCATCTGTTGTAACTAAAAAGTGATTCCACAACAACTCATTAGTGGAGACTTCATGCACAGCAAATCGCCTGTTGTGGAAAGGTGAGAAGTTCAATAAATGGTTCGAAACTTAATGAGGTTCAAATGGGTTTCATTCATTATTTTGCAAGTGGTTAGCCTGCATCACACAAGTGCAATACCCTGGTGTTTAGTTTGTCTCTGACACAGGCTTCAAGCTGTTTGACCAAAAGTATTTCATGTAATTTGTCGAGCTTGGTAAAAATAAGACCTGCCTCCTACTCATTTGATGTCAACTTTTCAAGTCTGTATTCCAGCCTAGTGTCCCATCAGGCGGGAGCTTATACCAGTTTCAATAGCTTGAAGAGACTAGGAGTATTCTCTCCCCCCCTCTCCCTGGATGGGATGTTAGTCTATCGTAGGGTTACCCCACAGCAGTAAACTTGCCAGTACCCATTTACACACCTGGGCGGAGAGAGGCAATATGAGAGTAAAGTGTCTTGTCTAAGAACACAACATTATTCCAATTACTCTGGCCATGGTTTGAACCCGGACTGCTCAACTCAGAGTCCAGCGCACTAACCATTAGTCAACCATGCCGCCCTCAAATTATCAAGACACTATGGAAATATTATTATTGTTATGAAATGACATACACGTAGTGTTTCTTTCACAATGTTTTATTTATACAAATTCAGCAACCTTAAGAAAAGATATTTAAATGTATCTGAACAGGTTGTCACTTGATGTGTTGCTTTATCTAGTTGGTTTATTCTTGATTACGAAGCTTCCCTTGGAGAAAAAAAATTCTGTCTCCAAAGTTATCCTCCAGACCTGTGCATTTTATATTCAGCTGCTGTTGCAGTGTATTATATCCCTGGATAAAGAACAAAAAATAACTTGATTATAAACCAGTTCTGTAATAAGTGAAGTAGCAGTAATAAAGCGAAGTAAACTATCACGGTCTGTATACACACAACAGTAGCAGGAGGAGGGCTTCCAGTGCGAGTTTCACAAAAGTTAAAGTACGAGCTGTTTTGCAAATAACTGTGGTTGGTTCAAAATTACACCGGCTAGATCAGACATAAACATTGGTTGACAGCATGGTAGATAAATACCTTCAACAATTTTAAGCATCCAGCAATTATTTAAAATTATGAAAAAAGATTGCACTTGGCCTACACCATTGCAGCTTAGCAGCCCTGGAAGCTAGAAGTCCATCACTGATTACCCCTTGCATTACATTAGGTTGCCCTAGTATAGCTGAGAGAGTCACTTGTGAGATTGTAAGTGTCTTGCTTGATAACACAAAACACCCCCAGTCATCCTTCGAACCAGATCCAGAGGAGCTTATTTCCCTAATGGCAACTGGTAATCAAGCCTACATTGCAAGGTATGTAGCGAGATTAAAAGTGCTAATAAATAAAACTCTGATAGATTTGCTGTTTAGACTACCACTGATTTACTTCAGCCCAGTAGACAAATATTTTTAATTTGCCTTAGTGATATGTTTTTGGATCAAAATCAAACCCGAACAATGATATCAAACTAATTTACAAGAACACAGCATTTTTTTATAAATCTAACTAAATAACTGTAAACTGAAATCGTAGTTTGTTGCAGGAAGTATCTTTGTTGAACATTTGAAGTGTCGTAAAACCAGAACTTTCTTCGATGTTGCTAGATACTGTCATTATGAGAGAAAAAAAAACTTTTGAAAGATATAATTCCTCGAGTACTTTGCGAAATCAAGAATTAGAGATTAGAAACAAAAGATAAGCAATTTATACGACGATTGCTAGCTTTAATGCTTAGTCTAAGTAATACAAAATAAATCAGGACACGTACCATAACATCAACATGTGAAAAATGTTTCCCTTGTTTCAATTCAAGATACGATATACTTATTCGTAGTGGTTAATGAAGCTAAAGGGCAGCCCTCTTGCGAACATTACATCATTAAATTTAAGCTTACATCCTACATCAGGCGGTGTGCGTCACGAGATTTGACCAATCAGAACGCGTCATTTGTGTAGGCATTTTCGCGCTCGGAAAGAGCCGCTTCGAGAAGTGTATGAGGTGAAATTTTCGTTATTTTCGACGCTTGTGATTTTGTTCTCGGAATTATACCTCATCCTAAAGTTTTTGGAATACCATATCTTAGTTCTGGTCAGGTTATCGTTGAAGGTAAATGTTTTAGTCGCGTTTATGAGAAGTTCAAAGTGGGCAGTTAGTTGAAAGCCGCCATGTTGATTTCACTGTTAATGTCACAGTTCTTTATGGACTCGAAGCTGCTTACTGTTAACGGTATTTGCCCATTATCTTGGCCAGTTAGGTAGTAGAACTTTTCTTCTTTTGAAATTTCGGGGTCTACCCGGGTCTACCCCTTATAGTTTCTCCGTTACAAGCCCGGAAAGTATCGTAGAATGAAGAGATCATGTAAACCAAGTAGCAGATCTCCCGGGAAACCGGCTGAGAAAGTAGACCGAGATGAAAGCCGACACCAAGGGAATAACATCAAACTTCGAAAGGTTCCGCTCAAATTTGAACTAAAAAAGAGGAAAAAGGTCAATTTCTATAATGCCTCGGGCATTTCAGCCTTTTATCTCCCTTGTTTGTGTTTATGAGGTCCAAGCAGGTTACCCGGGTGCTGTACAAAGTGAGCTTATTTTATAATACGATTTTTTTTTAAGTCGTCAGTGAAGCTGTTTCTTTTGTTGTTTTTTGTCACAAGACATAAACAGTGATTTTATTTGTACATTCTGATAATAAAATGGTGAGCAAAACAACTTGTACAAGCAAAAGTTGGTACTGCTTTGTCACTGTTTAGTGTGTAATCTTATTATTTTCTGACAGTCAGCACTACAACAACTGTGCACGTCTCTGCCACCAGTGGAATAGATTATGTATGAACTTTATTTCAGTGCTTAAATTTCGAGGCTAATTTTGATTTCTAATAGCTTATCGGCTTAAGATACTTATGGATATGTTCACACTTGGTGTCTGTGTACCTGCACAGACTGGGGCTGTGTTACTGGGTATCCAAAAATATGTAATATTGTGTACACATTTTGAAAACGGAGCTCTCTTTTGCTCCATTAGAGGCAATTTAAAAATGTGAGCATAGGCAGGAGTATTTGGTATATAAGCGGACTGACAGAAGGTGTTTGCTAAGTTGTAACCTTGGAATTAAAGAAAGACATAAACACATGGAATTGGTGATCACTTTAGAGCCCAACACAGATCTTCATTTCACAGTGTAGTAAGGTACCCAAATTCATGCATGAGTACTTGAAAAAAAGGGGTGTTCACCTATAAAAGTGCCCAGTGAAAATAGTAATCAGTGTAAAAAGCAATAGGTATCCTGTGTGCATGTCTCATTTGGAAGTTTTCTACTACTCTGGTCTTTGATTTAGGAGTTTGAAGGTTTTCTTCTTTTTTTTTGCCATAGTGCCACTGAGATACACTGTGTGCACCAGTCTTTTCTCACAGAGAAGATGAAATAAATATTTACTTGATATTCTTGGAAGCCTTGTAACCCAAACTACAAAGTGAAACAGTTGGAATAAAGTTGATTGTATTGCAAGTAAATTTTAGCACTGTGCTTTAGCACAGTAAATGTACTACACCCTCTAACTGACAAACAAGACAACAGTAAAGTAACTTACTGACTCCTGTCGGCAATATAACAAACACCAAAGTTTACAAGAATAGCTGCATTCAGGGGCCAATTCATTAAAAACTTTTACGATTATTTACAAGTGTACTGTTTTTCAAACTGTAAAACAATAGCTGCACTTGTAAAAGTTTTATTGAATTTGCCCCTGGTCATTATCAGGTTCTGGTTGGAGCTTTGCCCATACTGCTTTATCTTTAAAATGTCCATATACAAGGCCAGTGAGATACTTTAGAAGCAATTATCATGATAGCCATCACAAAGTGTCCTCAGGGATTAAAAGGAAATTTGAAGTGATCTGAAAGTAACAATCGAAGCTGTGACATATAAATGGCTTTCTCAACAATCCTTGCCTGTATTTCTGGAACTGTCAGCTTTCCCTAGCTCGTATGTGTCTTTTGTGGTATTACTGGAGTGTGGTAAAGAAACATTCATGGCAAAGAAGTGAGCTCCTGGCTTTGCTATAAATTTCTTCTCATCAAACTTCAGCAAGAGCACTGGCTTTGCAGGCAAGGTATTCCTAGAGGCAAAAATTATCCCTGAGCTCTGATAGCACACACTGTCAAATATGTGATGTTTCAATTACCAGATCAGATAACATTGTTAAACTTATTTACTATCCAGCCCACTATCCAGCCTGCACATGTCCACGTAAAGAAGTAATCCACTCAAATGTTCCATACTTTCAACTGACTTGGTACAGACAAGACAGAGAAATACATTTTATTTTATAAAATAACTAAGATACTATGTGCACTCTGAGTGGCTGAGTTGTGTGTTTGCAGTTGAATAAAGTAAGGAAAACCTTTTCCTGTGTTTGGATGGCCTGATATACAGCAAACACTCAAGTTGGGTGGGGGGGGGGGGATTCTCAAAAGTCTATATGCAACCCAGGCTGGGCACTCCCTGCAAACCCCCAAGGGTTTGCATAACTGTCTTGAATTTTCCCAACATTCTTGTGTTTATATCAGGCTATGCAAACACAGAAAAAGTTTTTCTACCATTTGCTTGAATACAATTAATGTTTTACAGTGAAACCTGTGGACAAAATTATTTTCACATATTTTCGGTAAAAGGAAACACCTCTCTTAAGCAGACAAGAAGGTCAATGAATAACATCGGTATCAAATTTTTTTTTATAATCAGTGACTGTAGGAATGTAGGTTAGTAACTTGTTAAAATAGGAAGCAGAGGAGTATATATACATATGGAAGTTAATGGCTCTTCCTTGGGATCAGCATCACTAGTCTTATAGCAAGGTTGAGAAAACTGATGTACAGTGTTTGATATAAGAGAAAATAAAACATGCTTGATGAAGTACACACCTTTAGTAAAATCAAGGACAACAGCATAAATGATATTATTAAAACAACACAGTTTTTTATTTTTGGGTGGCCGTGAGCTTACATCAACAAACTTGGGGAATCCCTTTGAATGGCTGTTATCAGGAAAGTCTTGAATTTCCAGGACGACTACCACAAGTAACATTTTGTCTAATACGTTTTCAGTAAGTTGTTAGGCTATTTCCTTGTGTTGCTTCCTTTGCATGAAGGAAGATCTGATTTCCATGTTTGTAAAAAACCGTAATCACACCTTAGCCGGCTTTCTCACCTTGCTCGTTGTCCACGCTCTCTAATCTTTCCCGGTAGCGTAAGTCCGTGAACGATACCAGCAAACTAAGTGTTGTGGATCTCTTTTACCGCTGATCTAGTCAAAGTACCAAACAAATACGAAAAACTTTCCGAGAAACGATCGAACGTTTCAGCTCTTGTTTACATAGTTTATATCATAGTAGTCTGTGCACATTCGATCGACTCCGAATCGTGGAAAAACGTATTCACCTGGTCCATGTAACCAAAACATTAACCAGTCAAAATAATCTACATTCGTGTCCTCAGTTATTCTTTTCAAAACGGGAAACAGAGTCTTAATTCTCATTTTTACCGCCATTGTAAGGTCTCTCGTGAGATGTTTACTTCATCGTGCCTAGAGTGAAATGGACATCAGTTATATTTTTACCCATGACCCTTTGTGGGCCGTGACGCACACCGCCTGATCCTACATCGTGTTTAAATAAAGGTTTCTTATCTAAATATTTATGTTTACAATCATGATTCTTACCTTCGGGCTTAGATGCATGCAAGTCCCGTCGAGGCGTCGCGACACAGAAAACCGATATTTTAAACTCCACGCACTGAAGTCTGAGGAAATCTTTGATTCCCAAGATCGACAACATGTCAAAAGTAGGATATCCATCGAACAAATCACAAAAGCTGCGATATTTTGAACGGAAAGAAGTAATTTTGGCGTTCACAAGAGATCCTCACACGATGGCCGCCATGGGCAAATGATGCGAAACCGAAACAAATACCAGCGTGCATTGCGGTCGTAGCACGCACACCACCTGGGCTTGCAGCTGCCCCTTCTAGTAAATTGAGACGAAACTCCTACGATGTCAAAGTGACGTAGATTTAAACAACTGTCGAATTATGTTTTCGTCTTTATTTATTCCTTTTTCGTAGTAAAGTAGGTGGGATTATCGATTTCATAACGCTCGATAATTGCAAATAACTGTAAGAATAATTTTAAAATAATAATCATAATAATAACAAACATTTGGACTTCCAGCCAGGAAACTTTTAACAACTTCAATGATATTTAATTTGCATTTAAGTGGCAATCTCTGTAAAAGCGGTCCGCTGCATTTCGGGTCAGAAAATCAATTTCCTTCAAACTTTACCCACGAAACTATCTTAGTCTAAAAGTAAACATAAGCATATTTTTTTTTGTGAATGTTACAAAATATATTTTTTCTAAACCAAAATCGCCCGCACCGTGAGGTGGCGATTTTTGGCGGCGATGTGACCCAAAAATAGGGAGTTTTGACGGTCTCGCCACTTCAAAATGTAGCGATTTCTGGCAAGCTATATATTTTTCTGTATTAGACTATTCCTTGAATAGTACATTGATGTTAATTTTAGCGCGATTAATCGAAGTTTACTGCATTAAAGAATTTTTTTTTCGAAGGCTCTCTCGCCATTAACGCCAATGAAGAAAAGATGCAAACTTTAAATTCGTCATTTCGCAAAAGTCCAACTCCTTGAACACAATTTTTCTATTCAGACCAACTAACCTTACATCAAATAGCATGTAAATGTAAAAATATATTGTGGTTTAAGCGAATTTTAAAAGCAGGTGGTCATGAAGTTTAGTGCTTTTTGCAACAAGGTGCCAAATATGGCCCACAATCGAAGAATGTTAAACGAACAAATTTTGATGTCATTGAAGTGTTTTTGGTCTGCACGCTTTCCTAAAGGAAATATGATGATAAAAAAATCACGAATTACGGAATTTTGCCATGTTGCGACTCTTCGGCGCAATCGGAATACTGCAGAGTGTCAAGGTAATAAACAAAACTTTAATCTTCCAATTCTTTTCTACTTTAGCGAAACTACAACAACATGAAACTCGAGTAACGGCACACACTAAAGCACGAGGTCCGTAAAACTACACACGCGCATGCGCATTGGCTATATGCTAATTTCTCGTGACATCTCCCTCTATGAGCTTTTTTTTTTTAGAAAAATAATGAAACTGATGTATTAACTTATAGAAATAAACTGAACAATTACAACACTTGTGTGAAACTGTCAATGTCTCTAATGAATCAAATGTTGATTAATAAATCAAATGTCAAATCAAGAGTCCTCTCGAAAGCGGATTGGTTTTCTCACAACTCGAACGCTCGAGGTTTTGACTTTTGCTCCAGACGACTTAGTAAGTGTTCCATGAGAACTCTTCAGATCAGGGTGTGGCTGTGTAACTAGTGGCGCTTTGCACTGAGTCACAGTTGGAGGTAACTCTTGCACATCAGCGGTTGCAGACTTAGGACTAGGATCCCGTTCCGGTTCTATATCTGGTTCAAGTTCGGCGAACTTCTCAATTTCAATAGGGCTTGTCGTCGGGCGCAGGTACCTCCTGTTTCGACGCACAATACTTTGGGGTGTTTCGATAACATAGGATCTAGGCGTAGAACTTTTGGCGATGACTACACCTGGGGTTTTCCATCCCTTCTGCTGATCTAGTTTCATGTGGACAGCATCTCCAGGTTGCAGTTCTGGCAGCGTTCGCACACCATGTCGCTTGTCAAAGGACTGTCGGTAGGCTGTCTTGCTTTTCTCGTCTCTTTCAGCAACGGCTTCGTAACTTACTGAGATTGGCTTCAGGTTAGACTCCAATGTAGGAAGGAGAGTCCGGATTTCTCTTCCCATCATTAGCTGACTAGGGCTTACACCAGTGGCTGTGTGGGGTGTAGCTCTATAGCTCGTCAAAGCAACAAATGGATCACTCTGCTTGAGGATCTTCTTGGCGATACGGACGCCACTTTCGGCTTCACCATTTGCTTGTGGGTGATGTGGGCTTGATGTGGTATGTTTGAAGTCATACTCTTGGCTGAATTTGTGGAACAGTTCAGAAGAAAATTGTGGCCCATTGTCACTCACAATTTCCTCAGGTATTCCCCATCGGGCAAAAAAGTCTTTCAGTTTGTTGATCACGTGATCACTTGTGGTACTGGACATATAGGCAATTTCGGGAAATCTTGAGTAATAGTCAATAACGACTAGAAACTGTTTTCCTTCATGTTCACAGAGATCTGCAAAAATCTTCTTCCATGCTCTTTCAGGGAGAGGTGTAGTGACTAACGGCTCTTTCCTCTGGTTGGGTAGATTCTTTTGGCAGAATTCGCATGTGGACACTTTGTTTTGAATGTCACGGCTAATGCCTGGCCACCATACAGCCATGTTGGCTCTTTCACGGGACTTAGTCACACCCTGATGACCATCATGGATACGGTCCAAGACTTCTGATCGTAGAGCTGAAGGTACAACAATTCGGTTGCAATAGATGATTTTGCCATTTACTACAGACAAGTCACCACGAACTGTGTAGTACTGACGAATCTGTTCTGGGACATCCTTTGCATACTTTGGCCATCCATTAATTGTGTAATTCAGTACAAGACTGAGTTGTGGGTCAGACAGTGTAGCTTGCTTGATCTGCTCAAGTTTCTCCAGTGACGCTGGTTGTGACATCATGGCTGCATCGACATAAGCTTTGACATCCTCTTCCGAGTCTGATGCCTCTGTGACATTTACAAGCGGATTTCTGGACAGGGTATCAGCAACTACAAGTTCCTTTCCTGGCACATGTTCTGCTTTAGGTTTGAATCTCATCATTCGCATGAGAAGACGTTGGCATCGTAAAGGTACTTTATCCAGGTCTTGGCGGTTGAACAGGGGTACTAGTGGCTTGTGATCTGTCAACAGCCTGAACGACTCCAGACCACAAAGATAACGCGAGAACTTTTCACAGGCCCATACTGATGCCAAGCACTCCTTCTCAATCTGTGCATATCTCTTTTCTGCAGCTGTCATGGTGCGTGAGGCAAATGCTACAGGGCGTAGTTGATCGCCATGTTTCTGAAGAAGGACACCACCCAGGCCATAGCTGCTGGCACCTGCACTGACTACAGTTGGTTTGTTGACATCATAGAAGGCTAATACTGGTGTAGTGGTCACCATGGCCTTTACTTTCTCAAAGGCTTGTTGCTGCCTATGGGACCAAGTCCATGCAGTATCTAATTTCAGTAACTCACTCATAGGACTTATCACTTGATAAGTTTGGAAGGAACCTGCCAAGGTAATTGATCATGCCCAGTACTTGTCGCAATTGGGATACGTTCTGTGGTCGCGGAAGTTCCTGAATTGCTCGTACTTTCTCTGGATCTGGGCTGACTCCTTGCTCACTGATAACACTTCCAAAGTAGCAGATTTTGGGCTTGCGAATTTCACATTTCTTTTCATTGAGCTTCAATCCCGACTTGGCAATGATCTCGAATACTTCCTGCAGTCTCTTGTCATGTTCTGCTACACTTCTCCCATAGACTATGATATCATCTTGGATAGCTGCTGTGCCTTCTTGGTCTTTAAGTAGACTTGTCATTCTGTGCTGAAAAATTTCGGGTGCTGAGGTTATCCCGAATGGCAGGCGGCGGAAACAGAAGCGACCCATTGGAGTGATGAACGTTGTGAGCTTTGTGCTGTCAGGGTGCAAGGGTATCTGCCAATAACCACTTGATGCATCCAATTTAGAGAATACTTTTGCACCAGATAGTTTTGCTGCTACATCTTCCAAGGTAGGGAGAATGTATCTCTCTCGCTTCACAGCTTCATTTAGTTTCCTCAGGTCAACACAGATTCTGATTTTTCCATTGGGTTTCACAACTGGAACCATAGGAGCACACCAATCGGTTGGTTCTGTGACTTCTTCAATAATTCCAGCTTCAAGCATACGTGTAAGTTCCTCTTTTACTTTGAGAAGAAGTGGAAAGGGAATTTTCCTTGCCGCATTAATACAATAGGGCTGTGCATCAACTGATAGTTCAATTTTTGCTACATCACAGTCCATGAGGCCAATGTCTCCGTAGACATCTGCGGTTGTTTCATTGACACGTTGGACTAAACCCATGCGACATGCTGCTTGTCGACTAAGAAGGTTGTTCACACATGGACCTTCAATTATGTACATATCTTCACTGTAGGTGTTTTCTTTTAAAGTGATGTTGGCAGTGAACAGGCCTTTACAGTTAAGCTTTCCTCCTGGGCTAGATAAGACCGCATTCGAAGTTTGAAGCTGAGGGCGCTGTGGAAGAGCTTGATATGTTGATTCTGACATCACGGAGATATCAGCTCCAGTGTCAATTTTGAACTGCACAGGCTTCTTGTTGATGTGTAACATGACACTCCACGGTTCTTCGGCATTGTCACCCGATTGAATAGCTCCAAGAAAGAAATGTTGGCTGGTTTGGTCGGGAGCACGTGTTACTTCTCCCACCACCGTACGGCAAACTACAGCGAAGTGTCCCTTTTTCTTGCATTTAGAACATTTGGCTCCCATCGCCGGGCATGTCTCGTCAGGCCTATGAGCACGGTTGCATCTAGAACATGGCTGAAGCGAAGGAACGCCAGGTCGTCGAAAATTCTTGCCACGCTGAGTAGGACCTTGTCTTCTATTTGCATTCGGCCTCCGATTCTTTCGATTTACTTCTCCAAGGTGTTTGTCGTCTACTTGGCCTGCGACTTGAACTTTCACCTGCTCTGTTTGACGCGCCATTTGTATAGCCGTGTCAAGGTTCAAATCGGATTTCATCTGCAGCTTTTGCGAGAGTGATTTGTCCAAAATTCCAATCACTATCCTGTCTCGAATTTGTTCGTCCCTCTGTAGACCAAATTCGCAATGTCCTGCTAATTCGTAGAGGTTTCGAATAAAGGCTTCGACAGTTTCTCCATTCTTCTGTACTCGCCGATGAAAACATGCTCGCTCATGAATAGTATTTCGCTTCGGCACGAAATGTTCCTCGAATTTGTTTAACACCACGCCGTACTTCTTCTCATCGCCTTCTTCGAACGTAAATGCATTAAATATATGTTCAGCCTCCTTGCCCATTGTGTAGATCAGAGCATTGATTTGAAGCTCCTCGGTTTCTTTGTTCAGCTTCGTCGCACATCTGAAGCGATCGAAACGCTGCTTCCAGTTTGGCCACTCTTGCGGCTTTGAAAAGTCGAGCTTTTCCGGTGGATCAAGCTTCAACATCGTTTAGCTGTCGTTTTTACCGCTGCCACCATGTCAAGGTAATAAACACAACTTTAATCTTCAAATTCGTTTCTACTTTAGCGAAACTACAACAACATGAAACTCGAGTAACGGCACACACTAAAGCACGAGGTCCGTAAAACTACACACGCGCATGCGCATTGGCTATATGCTAATTTCTCGTGACACAGAGTATCCGTGATTCGCTCCTACGTGATTGAACCAAAACTTACCAGCGACGTCTCTTCAAGGCGAGAGCGCTTCTGACGCTGCTTTCCTCTATGCATGGCGAACATATAACTTAAATGGATCAACTGGGACCACGAGGAAATATTTCAGGAAAAGAAACATACCATTTGAATCCTCTTTAGGTGCGAGTAAATTTTGATTGAAAAACAACTAAAATAGCCCGGTCAAGTAACGCAACAAGCGGTCATGTCACATTGCTGTTTGAGTTAATAATTAGTCGTCGCAAATATTCCATAAAAGTCACGAAATGTTAGGCATTTCTCACAAATACAATATGGACCTCATACATTTGCCTCTATGTGACAATTAAAGGTAAAATAGCGCATAAAAACATTTTTTCTTCGTACCTGTACCTAACGTTTATACGTAAAATCCATTCTGGTAGAAAGCAAATAGCCTGTCTGTGTACAGCCGCCCGCACTCTGGAGTGCGGGCGGCTGTACACGAGCTAGAAAGCAAAATCACTTCCCTAGAAAACTCCAAAGAATTGCTTTATTTACCTTTACTGACTGTTAACAAATCACTTATAAAAAGCATCTTGCGTGATGAATGCAAGTCCGTTTCAGTTCAACTCCTCTTGTTACAAAAGTCTGAGGTGATGTTTCGCCAAATAAATCTCTAGTTTTCACTGGAATTAAATCCGAATTTGTCAGGCGATCTAAGTCTCCCGGACAGATATTACCCGAAACGAACCGTTGGGTGCCCCTGAGTTGTTCAGGACTGCTGAATTCTTCTGTACATTTGCGATCTGGGCATTCAAAGGAGCTGCTATCCACGTCATCGGTTTTATTTTTCTTTGCGGTACTATCCAAAAAATGCTCTTTATAAGTGGTTAGTTAACAGCCACTAAGGGTAAGTAAAGCAATTCTTTCGAGTTTTCTAGAGACTGAAGTGATTTTGCTTTCTAGCCTGTGTACGGCCGCCCACACTCTGGAGTGCGGGCGGCTGTATTGCCTTCTACCAGGACGGATTTTACGTACTAAAACGTTTGGTACAGGTACGAAGAAAAATGTTTTTGTGCGCTATTTTACCTTTAATTGTCAGATAGAGGCAAATATATGGTTTGCAATTCAGTTGTATTACATTGAAAAGTGTCAAGTGTATGGATTTCTCCAGGGGCTGGTGGGGGGAGACACCCATAGAAAGGCTCGTCGAAACTTGTAAAAGGGTCCCCTTAAAAGGTGTCAGAATCTCGTTTGGGGGCGTGGATTAAATTAAGAGGAAGGAAGTAGTTCCGGTCATACTTTCTTTGTAAGATTATAACCTTAATAAAGGCACCGCTATAACTACATTGTGTTGGCTTCAGATTTAAGCACCTTAAGTGGTACCAACCGTGGAGTTTAAACAGTACTCCCGATAATTTTATATGGGATTCCCCCACCACCATACGGTCACGCACATAGGATATGACAAAATGCGGAGTTGCACGCATTTCGCATACACGGTGTTAGGGACGGACTATTATTTTTTTGGAGGGGGGGGGGATGAAAAATCCTGAAAAAAATTGTTTGCAAAATCAAAAAAGCCCAAATAAATTGTTTGCAGACATGAAAAGGAGAAAATAAAAAGTTTGCAGACTAGTTAACAACAACAACAACAACAAGCTTTATTTGCATGACTACATAGAAATTTGGTAGTATTGCAAAAGCTACTTAAATTTAATTACATATTATTTCATTAACTAAGATAATTAGTAAAGTAGAAAATAACATAACATAACAAAGAAAAAAAATATATAATATATGAAACAATTACTAACAATAATTGTTCATTTAACTGTTCGAAGTGGTGATCATTGTAACGAGATTGTCTCTCAATTCAAAGCATGCCGAGATAAATGAGATTAGCTTAATGTTTACAAAGTAGTCAGTGGAATTCATAAGATGTGATAATAGAGTTTCGCGTGGTAGTAGTCGTAGTAATGGAAGTTTGGATTCTATTTTAGAAAAGAATATGCCGCGTACCTGAGAATAAGCTGGGCAATCTAACAAAAAATGAGTTTCATCTTCAATTTTGTTGCAATTGCAGAAGTTGCATATTCTTTCATTACGAGGTATATTGTCGTATCTACCTGTTTCGATCCTAAGTTTGTGACAGCTTATTCTCAGTTTTACTAATGTTTTCCTTAAAGGGTTCTTCCTTGTTAAATCTAAGTAGGTAGAAGGGCTATAATTATTTTTAATAGTGTTATAAAAACTAAGTTTTTGCGAGTTTTGTAGGGTTGATTCCAATGTGAAATATACTTCTGTTTCATGTTATTAATATACTGTTTAATTTTACAATCATTTAATGAACTATAGTTAAAGTGATTAAAATTATAGTATTCATTTATTTTCATGACACTAGAGTAGAAACTATTTTTTCCGTTATCATAAAGATCAATCGATATTTTTAAGGCTTGTCTGACTATAGCGTTTTCATCCTTTTGGTGTAAGTAATTTAGATAACTTAGTATCTTCTTATTTATATCAATGATCAGAGGGAATTTACCAAGTTCGGCTCTGCATGCAATATTGGATGCCTTGTTATGGACTTCTAAGTATCGTTTACAAAACTGCAAGTGAGTTTTCTCAATTGGGGAAAGGTCCCACGACTTAAAGTCTGATTTCACAAAGGCACCCCAAACTTCACTGTTGTAGGTTAAGATTGGTAAGATTTTTGAGTCGAAAATTTTGCATGCTATTGAAGGTTTAAGTTTATTGAAATCTGTGTGCCGTCATAGACTAAAGAAAGCATGAAGAGCTTTTTGTCGTAGATGTTCAAGTGAGAGTGTAAAATTTCCTGAAGAAGAGATGCGAGTCCCTAAATAGGTATAGTCTTGAACAATGTCTATTTTTTCACTGCCCACATGAAAAGCATAATCAGATCGTTTTTCACGTCGTTGAAAAATCATTATTTTTGTTTTCTTAGGGTTTATGCTTAGCATCCAGGAGTTGCAATATTAAGATAACTTGTAAAGACAATTTTGTAATCCTAGTTTTGATCGTGATAAAATAATTAAGTCGTCTGCATAAAAAAGGGAGTTGAGTTTGGTGCCATTTGGCAGTATAAACGGATCAGATAGAACATTGTTAAAAGAAATAGCTACATCGTTAACGTATAGGTTAAAGAGCAAAGGACTTAAAATACAGCCTTGGCGTACACCTCTTGCATACCGAAAAGGACGCGTTCTGTTATTTCCAATTTTTATAGAGGAGGTAGAGTTCGAGTATAAACTTTTAATTAAATTATAGAAATTTCCTCGGACATTTATTTGTAACAGTTTGTATAAAAGTCCATCGTGCCATACCGAATCAAATGCTTTTCTAAAGTCGACAAAACATGCATATACTTTCGTTTGATGACAATTGACATACTTATCTATTATTGTTCTTAGTGTAAAAACGTGATCCGCTGTTCGGTTATTTGCTAAAAACCCAACTAGTTGATGTATAGTTTGATTTATATAAGTAAATTTAGTCCTATTTGTTAAAATGCAAGATAACAATGCAACAAAATGATTTGCATGGATTCATCACTGGTTTGACATGGTAAATTAGCCACCACAAACTAATTCAAAAGTTGACACTTTCACAAGTTGAGTGTTTGCTATTCATTAGAGCAAATGAGCTATTTAACACTCAAACATCAGTTTTGTCATTTCATTCCGGTGGCTAATTTACCAAATCGACTTGGTAGATAAACCCCAATTTCTGTTTTTTACTTTTCCACCAAAAAATTACCACAGTTTCTTAAAATCAGTTATTAACCCCTTTATTAAAAATTACATCTTCTGAGGACCTTGAAAGCGTTAAATGCTAAAGTTAGGTTATTGTATTAATCGTTTCTACAACAAGAACTTTTTGTAATTGGATAGCTGTAATCGGACAACTACGTTGCGCACGCGTTAATCAGGTGCACTGAAATGTGGGAGGGGACAGGGGGGCGGGAGGTGTACGGGAGGAGGGAGAAGATGGGGCGGGAAGCGGGATTCCCAAAGTGGCGGGAAGCGGGAGAAAAAGGGAAAAATTATGCAACATTGCGCAATATTTCGCAATCGAAAAAATGCAAAGAGGCGGGAGCCAAAAAATATGGGGTGAGAACCGGGATTACAGGGTACGGGAAGCGGGAGGATTAACCCCCCTGTCCCCCCCCCCCCTTGAAATGGGTTCTTTTTATAGCTGTTTCTCCACTGCTTGCAAAATGTATCCCTGAAGGGCACATAGATTTTCTAATCTCGCATTTTGTTATAGATAGAATTAAATGGACTTCGTATTGTACAGTTCAGGCGTAATCGTGCTCGTAATTTGAAATCGTCCTCGCGCTACGCGCTCGGCTGATTTAAATTAACTCGCCCAATTACTCCCTGAATTGTGCTCCAATGAGTCCAACTACCATCACTAATCAAGAACTCTCGAAGTGCAATGAAACTCTAACTAAGAGAAAAGATTAGGTTGCATGTATTCACTAATAGTCACGCTGGCTTTTCAACAGGGTCCTAGGCTGGTTTGATGATGACATTTAATAAATCATCAAACAGCAAGCCGTCTCCTGTTTTCCAATTGCATGAAGAAGGCAAATTGGATCCAGTCTTGTATAAACTACAAAACAAATCGCAAGTGTAAGCAAGCGCTGTTTCATTTGGCTCCTGTGATGTATTCGCCTAGTTCTCAAGGCAACCTCGTTTTCACGTACCATGTGCTCGTGTAGTCTGCCATGTGAGTTCTAGTTGAATAAATATTGTTTGGTTCGTTTAGCTGTTCCTTTACCTGCTTTACGATACGTTAACGTCCAAATACGCCACAGTGGCGACGAGGTAAACTGGAGAACGGCCAGCCAACGACGGAAAGCGGAAATTTAGCGACGAATACAGCTGTTGAGCGAACGACGACCAGTCAAGCGCCTGAAACACGAAACGAAGCGAGCGCTATGGCGGGCAGACCACCGTTCGATAGCTTCAACCCAGACTCGGAAGATATTGAAAGCTACCTCGAGCGTTTGCAAGAATATTTCATTGCTTACGATATTAAGAGCGAGACGGAAACTGCTGCAAAACGAATAGCGATTCTTCTAACATCCATTGGCAGTAATGTTTATCGAGTGCTGAAAGATTTATCCTACCCGGACGCCCCAAACACGAAGACTTTTGACTAGCTATCAACGCTACTTCGCAGTCATTACAAGCCTACTCGCTTAAAAGGCGCGGAAAGATACAGGTTCCATTCTGTTAGCCAGCGACCGGGGCAATCCATTATCGATTTTGTCAGAGAGTTAAAACGCCTTGCGGGAACATGTGAATTCACAAACGAACAGTTGAACGATAGTCTACGTGATCGCTTTATTTGTGGTCTTCGTTCGGAGCAAATTAAACGGAAGCTACTGTCGACAAACTTCACATTTCAGGAGGCAGTGGATACTGCAATTGCCCAAGAAACAGCGCAAAAAGATGTCCGTGACCTTGGTTCGAATTCTCAGAGCGAGAATCCGGCGAGCGTAAACAAGGTCAAACGCGACAATTTGTCGTCACGCAATCGCACTTCAGCGCCGGATCGACGTCACGGCAAAAATGACAAACAAACCCAGCCAACGGGGGTTAAGCAACGATGTTTTCGCTGTGGATTAACCAACCATTCTTCGGACAACTACAAATACAAGAATTCAGAGTGTTTTCGTTGTCATAAAACGGGTCACTTGCAGTCTGAGTGTCGCAACACGAAGTCATCGCGCATAAAAGGCGGAGAGAAAACAACATGTCCGTCACGCTGATCAGGATTCAGAAGCAGAAGTGTCGGAGGAAACCGAAGGTGAATTTTTCGGCTCGATTTTCAGTTTGGATGGCGTACACCATACTGAGTCACAGAACTCAGGAATTTCGGCTCCCGCAGTCAAAGTTCCTGTACGAATTGAAGATGTTGAATTTCAGATGGAAGTGGATACCGGAGCAGCCGCATCTATCCTCAGCTATGCAGATTACGAACGGTATTTCAAATACCTGGCACTAAGGCCGGTGGAAAGATCGTTTCACGCCTATGCGGGCACACCGCTGGACATTGCAGGACAGATCCTGGTTGATGTAGAGCACAATGACCAACACGCAACGCTACCATTACTTGTTGTGCGCGCGGAGCGATACGCCCCTCCATTGCTCGGAAGATCCTGGATGACAAAAATTCACCTCGACTGGAGAAAACTCTTTTCACCTCCAAACGGTCAGTTCTCAGTTAAGCAGAATGAGGATGTACGTATCGAGCGCCTCAAGGAAGAGTACGCTGAGATATTCAAGCCCGAGCTAGGAACTGTTAAGGGTATCACAGCAAAACTTCACCTGAAAGAAAATGAAACGCCAGTATTTCAACGCGCACGTCCAGTGCCCTACGCACTACGTTCTGCCGTTGAGGAGGAACTTAAGCGCATGGAAAGCGAGGGAGTTCTTAAGCCTGTAGAAGTGAGCGATTGGGCTACACCTATTGTTTGTGTTCCCAAGACCGACGGATCAGTGCGTATTTGTGGTGATTATAAAGGCACGGTTAATCCAGCAATCCAGACAGAGCAGTTCCCCATCCCGACATTGGAGGAGATTCGGGGAAAGGTGTCAGCATGGAAGAAATTCACGAAAATTGATCTGAGAAGTGCATATCAGCAACTGGTTTTGGACGAGGAGTCACAAAAACTGTGTACGATCAACACCCACAAAGGTCTTTTCCGATACACACGTTTGCCATTCGGAATTTCATCCAGTCCAGCTATTTGGCAGCGCTTTATTGAGCAAGTGCTTGCGGGACTTGACGGAACATGCGTGATCATGGATGATCTGCTGGTGGGAGGCACTAACGACGATGAGCATCTGAAGAATTTAGAAGCGGTTTTCAAACAATTCCTTAAGTTTGGTTTGAGAGTCAAACTTCCGAAGTGCATGTTCATGGCACCATCCGTGATATACTTCGGATTGCGTTTCTCAGAAAGGGGACTGCAACCAACTGATGAAAAGGTTAAGGCCATAAAAGAGGCCCCCACTCCTCGAAACGTGACGGAATTACGCTCCTTCCTTGGAATGTTAGCAGCACTGACTAATTTAATTCCAAAGCTGTCAACCCTCGCTCACCCCCTGTACGAGCTTCTGGGAAACAAAGCGTGGAATTGGACGCCAAAGTGCGAGCAAGCCTTCAGTGACGTGAAACTAGCGCTATCTTCAGAGACTGTGCTTGCGCATTACAACCCCAGCCTTCCAGTGGAGTTATCAGTGGACGCCTCACCATACGGATTGGGTGCTGTCATCATGCACGTGTATCCCAATGGCACTCGACGCCCTATTGCCTATGCATCACGAACACTGAATGAACACGAGAAACGCTACGGTCAAATTGATAAGGAAGCATTGGATATTATGTTCGGGCTAAAGCGGTTTCATTTATACCTGTATGGTCGACACTTTACAATTCTGACGGACCACAAGCCTCTAGAGCGAATCTTTGGCCCCAAGACAGCCATCCCTTCCTTGGCAGCCATGCGTCCACAGCGTTGGGCTATCATTCTGTCAGCATTTGACTACAGCATCAGATTTATTTCTTCAAAGGAAAACGCAGTTGCTGACGCATTAACACGATTACCCCTGCCATCAATGCTAAGTGGCGAGAATGCTATTTTCAAGGTTGAAGAACGACTGATAGACTCGCTACCCATCACGCATAAGGAGATAAGTCACGCAACGCGAGTAGACCCTGTCCTATCAAAGGTGTTGGAATTTGTCAGGCACGGGTGGCCACAACATGTTGAAGATCTACGCCTGAAACCCTTTTTCAATCGTCGATTTGAATTGTCAGTTGAGCAAGATTGTCTATTATGGGGTTTACGAGTTATCATCCCTACCCGCTATCAGGAAGATATGCTGGAAGAATTGCACACAGGTCACCCAGGCATTGTCCGGATGAAAGAGTTAGCACGCAGTTACCTATGGTGGCCGAATGTTGATCTAGAAATTGAGCAAACTGTGAGAAACTGTGCTAGTTGTCAGCAGGTTAGGAAACCACCAGCTGTAGCACCACTAGCGCCGTGGATGTGGCCGAGTAATCCCTGGCATCGAGTTCATGTCGATTACGCCGAAGATGAAAACGGGCATTATCTCATTATCGTTGATGCGCATTCCCGCTGGCCAGAGATCTTCTTTATGGCACGAAACACGTCAGCTAAGGCAACGATCACCATCTTACGAGAATTGTTTGCGAAATACGGATTGCCAGTTCACTGTGTTAGCGACAATGGTCCGCAATTTCGCAGTGAAGAATTCGCACATTTCTTAAAGATGAACGGTGTTAAACACATACAAGTAGCTCCCTATCATGCGGCAAGCAACCGTTTAGCCGAACGGATGGTTCAGTCCTTCAAGAACCACATGAAGACCTGCAAGGGCAGCAAGCTGTCGGTTCAGCAACGTATTGGCAACTTCTTGCTGACATACCGGTCAACCAAGCATCCTACCACTGGAAGAACCCCAGCTAGTCTGTTCCTCGGACGTGAGTTGCGAACGCGGTTAACTGTTCTTCGTCCAAGTACGGGGGAGAAGGTCATGGATTCGCAGGCAAAACAGAAAGCAGCACACGATGTGCACGTTAAATTTAGAGAGTTCTACCCAGGTGACAGAATTTTGGTAAAAGATCTTAGGAGAGAGAACACGTGGTGGCCAGGTTCTGTAGCGGAGCGTAGCGGACCGAAATCGTACGTGGTAGTGCTTGACGATGGGCGAGTTTGGAAACGACATCTCGATCACATAAGACGAGATAGTATGGACAGCGCGGTTCCTCAGCCAAACGTCAAAATGGAACCACAGGACAGTGCTTTGGATCATCGTTCACACGTCCCTCTTGGTACAGATGTTCCATTACCACCACAAGTACCATCAGACATCCCAGTTATGGATCCAGCGCAATTCAGTACTCAAGTACCATCTGAAAAGGAAGAATCTGTTCCTGTTGCGGAGAAGTCGCCTACAGTCGATACCTGATCCTCTGAAGTGGGCCAGACTCCACTTCGTCGATCTAGTAGAGTGCGCAAGGCACCGGACAGATTAATTGAGACAGTATGAAAACTGGAACACTGAACGTTACATTTGTTTTATTTCAGTTGCGTATAAGGGCGGCCAGGAAATGAGTTTGGAACTGCCAATTCTAGTCACTGACTTACTGTTACTAAGGTTTTCAGTCTCCGTGTAGTTATAGTACTAGACACTGGAGCCAAGTTTCAGATCCCGTTGTTCACATTAGTTTTTTGGGTATCACCTAGAAAGGGGGAGATGTGATGTATTCGCCTCGTTCTCAAGGCAACCTCGTTTTCACGTACCATGTGCTCGTGTAGTCTGCCATGTGAGTTCTAGTTGAATAAATATTGTTTGGTTCGTTTAGCTGTTCCTTTACCTGTTTTACGATACGTTAACGTCCAAATACGCCACAGCTCCTCAATCCTCTCTAGGATCAGGGGAGAAAAGGCCGCTGGTG
The DNA here is from genome assembly GCA_964017195.1 of Siderastrea radians. NCBI lineage: Eukaryota > Metazoa > Cnidaria > Anthozoa > Scleractinia > Rhizangiidae > Siderastrea > Siderastrea radians. The sequence goes on from OZ024898.1 coordinate 25,021,560, forward strand.
CAGTTCTATATTATTACTTGCAATTACGTTCGCATTTTAATGTTTCAGGATCCTTTGACGTGAGATTTTCAATTTTTTTAGGAAACAAAACAAGCCATGGTGCAGTTATACTTTAATAAGTTAGAGACATATGAAACACGGCATTCATGGAAAGCAGTTTTAGGCAGTAATGTTTAGATTAGTATTTTTACTACATAAGATTACCTGATGAATTTTAACCGTATATAAATAAATGTAATAATAATAATAATTGTTAATAATAATAATAATAATAATAATAATAATAATAATAATAATAATAACAAACACACAAAACAACAACACAGAAAAAAATTGTTTGTCATCCCCCCCTCCAAAAAAATTATGGTCCGTCCCTTAGCTCGTTTCTTTTTGATGTTTCGAAGCAGAGTTATTATTAAAGGTCAATTTTCGTTACCTTTTGCGCTAGACAAAACTGAAGGTCCACGGTAAGACCAGGTTGACTGTGTGACAAATGGTTCTGTCACGTAATGCGTTTACTGAAACGGACTTGCATTCATCACGCAAGAAAAGAGTACTATCCAAAAGATGCTTTTTATAAGTGATTTGTTAACAGTCAGTAAAGGTAAATAAAGCAATTCTTTGGAGTTTTCTAGAGAAGTGATTTTGCTTTCTAGCTCGTGTACAGCCGCCCGCACTCCAGAGTGCGGGCGGCTGTACACAGACAGGCTATTTGCTTTCTACCAGAATGGATTTTACGTATAAACGTTAGGTACAGGTACGAAGTAAAAATGTTTTTATGCGCTATTTTACCTTTAATTGTCACATAGAGGCAAATGTATGAGGTCCATATTGTGTTTGTGAGAAATGCCTAACATTTCGTGACTTTTATGGAATATTTGCGACGACTAATTATTAACTCAAACAGCAATGTGACATGACCGCTTGTTGCGTTACTTGACCGGGCTATTTTAGTTGTTTTTCAATCAAAATTTACTCGCACCTAAAGAGGATTCAAATGGTATGTTTCTTTTCCTGAAATATTTCCTCGTGGTCCCAGTTGATCCATTTAAGTTATATGTTCGCCATGCATAGAGGAAAGCAGCGTCAGAAGCGCTCTCGCCTTGAAGAGACGTCGCTGGTAAGTTTTGGTTCAATCACGTAGGAGCGAGTCACGGATACTCCGCAGTATTCCGATTGCGCCGAAGAGTCGCAATATGGCAAAATTCCGTAATTCGTGATTTTTTTATCATCATATTTCCTTTAGGAAAGCGTGCAGACCAAAAACACTTCAATGACATCAAAATTTGTTCGTTTAACATTCTTCGATTGTGGGCCATATTTGGCACCTTGTTGCAAAAAGCACTAAACTTCATGACCACCTGTTTTTAAAATTCGCTTAAACCACAATATATTTTTATATTTACATGCTATTTGATGTAAGGTTATTTGGTCTGAATAGAAAAATTGTGTTCAAGGAGTTGGACTTTTGCGTAATGACGAATTTAAAGTTTGCATCTTTTCTTCATTGGCGTTAATGGCGAGAGAGCCTTCGAAAAAAATATTCTTTAATGCAGTAAACCTCGATTAATCGCGCTAAAATTAACATCAATGTACTATTCAAGGAATAGTCTAATACAGAAAAATATATAGCTTGCAAGAAATCGCATTGTAACATTTACAAAAAAAAATATGCTTATGTTTACTTTTAGACTTAGAGAGTTTCGTGGGTAATGTTTGAAGGAAATTGATTTTCTGACCCGAAATGCAGCGGACCGCTTTTACAGAGATTGTCACTTAAAGGTTTTACTGTAGATAATAATCGGCCTGTTTAAAGTTAAAAACAACCTATTGATAAGACGTGCTAGTTTCACTTAGACAACAAAGTGAGTTTTGAAACTCTTGGAAGGTCAAATCAATGGACTGAGCCGATGATTAAACGAAACTTTGGGATTTTTAGGTGACGAAAAACTGCTTCCTAACTTAATCTTTGTTGCTGAGGTGACAAAACAAAAAATAACTTAGTTTAAAATTTGCACACCTGTTAATGCAGACTTCCTCGGATCTAAATTATCTGTTTTTGGGTTGATATTTTTTATCTTTCATGCAAGCGGCTAACTTTGTAAGCCGCAACGAAGTGAAAGCGTTGATAACATGAAACTGTCAACAAAAATTTGAAAACAGCAGAAAAATAATCATCACCGATCTTTGCTTCACCGTAATTAGTTATTTTGCTTTTGTTGAAGGCTCCTTGAGGCTACCTAGCTGTGGGACAAAACATCCTTAAAAATGCGAATATTGTAATGAATTGCATACTAAGGTTAACCTCTTATGATAGCAGCTAATAACCATCTAAACACTGCACTTTGAGAGCGAAAGTTGAGCAATAATAAGCTATCATTGATGGCAATGTTGGGTTAACATTACGAGGTTACCATTCAAAACTAATATAACTTTATTCAGTTGCAAGGGGGTATTATTAATTCACATATAAAGAACTAGTATTGGTATTATACACGGTATTTTTAATTCATATATGGCGAACCCTAGTGTAAATGACTAGCTTTTCTGTTTAACGAAGAAATAATTTCTTTTTATTTATCTTGTAAGGATTTTTTACATGACAACGACATTGTTACGTTTATAGAATTTTTTTTAAAGTTCGAAATTTGAAACTCTTATTTTTGCATATTTCGAATGAAACCTCTTGAAACTTCATTTCCTTTACATGGGTCTTTAGGTCACCAAATTGTCGAGTAATGTCGCGAAAAACGCAAATACTGTTACTTGGTAAAACCATTGTCCCGTAATAAGATAGGAGTAAAAACAAGAGGGCAAAGGACAAACAAAAAACAAGCGAAAAGCAAGATGCTATTAAAAAAAGAAAGTTAAGCTTACCGTTTTCACAAGCGGAGGCGTATTTCAACAGCGTTGAGAAAATACAAAACCGAAGAAAAGAACCCATGTTCTTCTTCGATCAAAGTTGCATTGAAAGTTACATTGAAAGAATGCAAATTGTTAGCTTATCAGGAGAAACTTATTACCTGAACCACCAGTCACGACTTGACTGCAGTTTATTGGAACTTTATAGCTGTCATTTTCGGCCAATGGAAATACGTTTTAAGTAAGTTGCCGTTTCAAATTGCCAGCTGCCACTAAGTATTTGAAAAACTTATTTCACCACACTCGTTGTTTAAAAGCACTGGCTCTAATTTTTAAAGTCTTTATTTTTCAAATATGTACGGAACACAACAAAAAAGAGAAGTGCGAGGACTAAAATAATATTTGTTTTAAGGTTCTATTAACACTTCTAAGGTTTCCCGAAAATAAGAAGTTGTAGGTGATTTTAAATCATTTAATCTAAGTCAGTTTGTTAATTAATTCGCCTTACCGCTGTACATGTTTTTCTTAAGTTACCAGTTAGGAGAACTTCTCTGAGCACCAAGAAGGTTCTGGGTGATCATTTTGTTAATTCCCATTGCCTGTATGGTTATTTATACATCTACATCATAAAGAGAAATGTCTCTTTGATCAGTTGTAAGGTGTTTAGCTAATTCAACATCTGCACCTGTTTTCGTGTTGGAAGAATGAAGACAGTAATTGTCTAAATGACAGGAAGTCTTTCTTGGACTTTCCTCGGTACACGGACGAAATTAAAAAAGGCCTCCGTAACCACAGACAGCTTTGATATCGAAAGGAAAGGTATTCGAGGAATGTTTTGAGCTATTTTTGGTTGATTGACTGAATGCAAAACTATAAATTAATAAACTTAAGCTTATTTTCTGCAAAGAATAATACATATCCAGTATTAACATCTTGATGTTCATGTAACCTTACATTTTTGCGTTTCTTACATAGACAAACGTCAAAATCGGTGATCTTCCCGTGCGCTCAACTTTCACGTGGACACGGCCGTTACAGGCCGCACGAGTTCAGATTGCATTCTGTTGCACTTTCATTGGTCAATTCAAACAACCAGTCACGTGTTTGCCAACATAGCAACAGACTGTCTACCGGCCGTGTCCACGTAGAAAGTCGAGCGCACGGGATTAGATCGCCGATAGCTGAATGTTTTTCGAATTTTCTCAGACCAGAATTGCCGTCCATACAAGGACCGCTTGAATCGTTCTCAAAAATCTAAGGTAATTTACAAAGCCAGTTACTGGGACTGCAATGATTTCTACATCGGTAAAACAAAACGACGACTTCATGATAGAAAAACTGAACACTTCAAGGCCCTCGTTAAAAATGACCACACGTCTGCCATTGCAGACCATGTCAAAACCACCGGACACAACATCTAGTGGGATCATTTTGACATTTTAGCATCGGGCAAAACTGATTACCACTGCAAAATCAAAGAAACATTGTTGATCCAAGAACTGAAGCCAGCTTTTAATGTCAACGTCAGCAGTGAGAAGCTGATACTTTATTAATTAGCTGTAGCTTTTTATAGATTCACTGTTAAGATTGTTTTCTTAATCTTGGTTCCAGACCCCTTATCGCTATTGTATAAAAGGTTTGTCAAAATTGTAACGGTCACTTTTGAAAATGTATGTTGACTAGCATACGAAACGTCAAGTTTATATAAAAATGCGTAAGTTCGCTCCCCGCTCAATCGAATATAAAACATTTATCATGTAATAAGCAACCACTAATGGGGTGTGTCAACACGAGCCGTATGCGAACATAAAAGAACGGGAAAAAGAAAAATTAAATACCCAATGACAAAGAAAGAGACAACAAAGACTGAATATTGTCCTTAATATAACCGTCTTTGGCTTCATCTGACTCGGAGACTTGTGCATTAGCTGCAGCAGAGGCACCTCCTGCTCTAAGGCTATGAAGACCATAATCTTCTTTCGGAAGGCCAATGGCGTAAAAAGCGCTAAGAACTATCTCGCGCGTTCGCAGGAAACACATCGATCAAAATAGGATAAAAACGATTCTGACAGTATGCAAAACTGCTCAACGCCACTCGGCGAATTCCAGTTAAAAAAGAAAAATAAGCCACTCGGCACACTATCTTCACTCGAAAAATGAGCATCCAAACCTGTAAATCATAGTAAAGCCACTTGGCGTAAAAATACTAAGTACCACAACCCCTAGCGTCAATTCTGACAGCTAGCACTGCACTATTAAATTTGTCGGAACCAATGAGTGAATCCTTGTAACACCCAAGGGCAAATATCCCTGACGGGTGTGGAAAGTAAATGGACTCAATAACATATGGTTGATATTCAACTGAACTCGTAAACAGAAAAGGCCAGAATGCATTAGACGGCCAATATGGAACGACTAAAGTACCAACAGCAGTGCAAACAAGGAGGTGTAAGACCACCCTAATAATGCAATGTACTGGAGGAACCAGCCAATTGTTCTCTCCTGTCCATGAGACTGAAAAAGCATCAACGGCTTCGCAACCCGGTACGCAAAACCTAGAATTAAACCTTGGGAGATAAGCACTGGATGCATTCGCAAACCTATCAACAGTTAATGCGGGCCCCAGAAACTATCCAAGTACGTAAAAACTCTAGGGTGGTATTCCAATCATCGTAATCTACGATCTTGATAATTTCATCAGCACTAACATTAATTTCTCTTGGGACCCATTGAGGAACAAGTATAACATTGTTTGTATTACACTGTTGTTGTATTATAACTGTACTATGAAATATAATGTAAATAGTTTAGTTAGTCTTTTAGTTTTTAGATAATTTCGTTTAAATCATGTAATTTACTATTAGAGAGGATTTTTGAAGTTTGTAAAGCGCTTTTGATCATATGTGAATGTAAAAAGCGCTATAGAAGTACTGAACATTATTATTATTATTATTATGTTCGGCAAAAATCAAAAATATCAAGGGCACTAGAATGCAATTCCGGGTGAGGACTCCCAACATCAACAATATGAACAGCAACTTGGTTGTCAGAGTGCCATTTAACTGGCTTGCCTTGAACTAAGGTTTTGAATGACGTTAAGGCAAAATGGATAGCCTTAAGTTCTCTCCACGCAGAACTCTTAGCAGCCTCGCATGGACTCCACATACGATGGGATACCTCATTAGTGCCAACAAGGAAAGCTCCACAGGCAACATTACTAGCGTCTGACTCTATGACCTTGTAAAGAAAACGGGTCTTCAGACGAGTCAGATTGCCAAAACCGGTGACATGGACATAACATGACCTGCGATCGATAGAGGCACAATCCCGAGCAGCAACATAGGGCGCTGATTGAAGAAATTTGTCTACAAGAGCAATAAAATTGGAAATACGTCTGTCGCTAATAGAAATCGAACCAGAAACGAGGTCCCAGTTAAGACCCAACCAAACAAGAGCCTGAGTAGAGTCCCATAGCGATTTGGTTGAATTGGCTGCAAACCCTGCATTGCTTAAAGATGACTGGACAAACAAAGAATGCCGCTTGGCATTTTGCAAAGAATCTCCCTTTCCACACCCATCATCGAGAAACACAACTATTTTAACACCATTAAACCTCTAAAAATTAACAAGTGGTCTGAGGCACTTCGTAAAAACGTATGGGGCCGAACTAAGACCAAATGGGAGAACTGAAAAACAAAAAAAATCTGACAGAACCAAAGAAAACCCAGGAAAAACCCCAAAAAGTTTGATGATCTGGGAAAATATCAAAATGGTGATAATCGGACGTGAGATCAAAACTAAAAAGGTAATCACCCTTGTTAACACATGATAATAACATCCTCCAATCTTCGCACTTAAACTTCTGCTTCCAAATAAACTGATTGACATGACGCAAGTCAAGAATAAGCCTTTTCTTGCCTACCGATTGTATAGACACGGAGAGAGGGTTAACAACGTGAGGAACGAAAGGCACTTCAACAACTGCGTGATTACTGACTAATTTCGGATATAGCGGACTCAACAAAAGACGCGTTATCCAAGGCTGACTTATTATCAGGAAAATGTGCCTTAAAAGGAGTACTACACACTTAAAATTAAAGTGTAGGATTACACAAAAAAATAGTGTAAAATTTTTGCCAGCCCCGGCAGCCTTTTTTTGGGGTGTATTTTTACACACAGTGGAGCGGTGTAGTTTAACACTAGAACGGATGGTATTTTTACACGCATGATAGTGTAAAACGAGTGTTTTACAATTCTGCCATGTATAAAATTACACATTAAATCAGTGTAATTGAATCAAAACAGTGCGTAATATTACACCAGATGATGGTGTAGTTACCTTGCCAGCCCCGGTAGCCTTTTTTTGGCGAGTAATTTTACACAAATTTACAAAGGTAAAATTACACTTAAAGTAGTTATAATTTTGCCCCCCAAAAAAGTGTAATGAAGGATATTTACAACAATATCCCGCGTAACATTACACAAGCACCTTGTAACCTGCATCGTCAGCCATGACTTGTGTGAAGAGGCAATGACTCACACAGTTAAATAGTTTCTTTGCAAATTACTTGCAATTTTTTCTATGGAAGAGTAAGCAGCTAGTTATTTTTTTTACATGCAAAAACATACAAAGAAACACGCTCATTACTGAAAACCTCTAAAACTTGCACGAACTTCACAAGCAATTTTTAAAATGTTCAACTTAGCAGTAAGAAGGACTTCATATAACATTAACGGTCAATTCGCTTACAGTTACTGTTTTTTAACTTTGCCCAAAATAAATTGTAATGAAGAATGTATTAATTAACTTTGTCTGATGCATTACTCAACAACGATGAGAAACCATAAAAGAAATTTCGTTCCGCAACTATAAATTGAACCAGGAGATTTCATTAGTTTGCTCCTATGTTATATTGCCTTATTGCTTAGCGGTGAAAACAATGAGTGTTGAAGTTCTAGAATGTCGGTGACCACTGAAACTGAAACTGTCAGAAGTCGTGTTGTATTCACATGTACTTTAGATAATTTTTATTTTTTGAATTCTTAACTTTTGCTTTTTCCTGTTCAGCTTAGTTCCACACTGTCAAATATTTTATCTTTGCTTCCTTCAGAATTTCATTTTCTGATTTGAGAACATCAATTAATCCGTTTCATTGAGAGATTTTGTTTCTCTTTGATTGTTTCTATGCAAAGTCATTATTTGTTTACTTAATTTTCCTTCTGTTTCTTGCAATCCACTGACATCACCTGCTTTGTAAGGACCTAACAGAAGTGACACAATAGAAATTGCACAGAAATCATGTTGACTTTTCTTATCAAACCAAAACACAACTAATACGATGTGAACTTGATACCTGGGTAGAGCCTCGACTAAAAACTAACTCTAAACATGTTTTGTTCCAGCCATGACCCCCAGTAACAGGTGGACGAAACCACCTGACTGGGTCGTTAGTCAAAGGCGGGCATTACCACCTTACATAACTGCCTGGCCGGTGAACCAGGGCCATAACTGAAACTAAACACAGCTAAGAGTTTGTACACTTTATACCAAGGCTAATGTTTCACATAATTTCTACTATAAAATAACTAAACATGTTTTGTTTCAGCCTTGACCCCCAGTAACAGGCGGGCAAAGCCACCTGACTGGGTCGTTAGTCAAAGGCGGGCATTACCACCTTACATAACTGCCTTGCCGGTGAACCAGGGCCATAACTGAAACTAAACACAGCTAAGAGTTTGTAAACTTTATACCAAGGCTAATAATTAACATAATTTCAACTATAAAAAAACTCTAAACATGTTTTGTTCCAACCATGACCCCCAGTAACAGGCGGGCAAAACCACCTGACTGGGTCGTTAGTCAAAGGCGGGCATTACCACCTTACATAACTGCCTGGCCGGTGGACCAGGGCCATAACTGAAACTAAACACAGCTAAGAGTTTGTAAACTTTATACCAAGGCTAATACTTGACATAATTTCAACTATAAAATAACTCTAAACATGTTTTGTTCCAACCATGACCCCAGTAACAGGCGGGCAAAACCACCTGACTGGGTCGTTAGTCAAAGGTGGGCATTACCACCTTACATAACTGCCTGGCCGGTGGACCAGGGCCATAACTGAAACTAAACACAGCTAAGAGTTTGTAAACTTTATACCAAGGCTAATAATTGACATAATTTCAACTATAAAATAACTCTAAACATGTTTTGTTCCAACCATGACCCCCAGTAACAGGCGGGCAAAACCACCTGACTGGGTCGTTAGTCAAAGGCGGGCATTACCACCTTACATAACTGCCTGGCCGGTGGACCAGGGCCATAACTGAAACTAAACACAGCTAAGAGTTTGTAAACTTTATACCAAGGCTAATGCTTGACATAATTTCAACTATAAAATAACTCTAAACATGTTTTGTTCCAACCATGACCCCCAGTAACAGGCGGGCAAAACCACCTGACTGGGTCGTTAGTCAAAGGCGGGCATTACCACCTTACATAACTGCCTGGCCGGTGGACCAGGGCCATAACTGAAACTAAACACAGCTAAGAGTTTGTAAACTTTATACCAAGGCTAATACTTGACATAATTTCAACTATAAAATAACTCTAAACATGTTTTGTTCCAACCATGACCCCCAGTAACAGGCGGGCAAAACCACCTGACTGGGTCGTTAGTCAAAGGCGGGCATTACCACCTTACATAACTGCCTGGCCGGTGGACCAGGGCCATAACTGAAACTAAACACAGCTAAGAATTTGTAAACTTTACACCAAGGCTAATAATTGACATAATTTCAACTATAAAATAACTCTAAACATGTTTTGTTTCAGCCATGACCCCCAGTAACAGGCGGGCAAAACCACCTGACTGGGTCGTTTGTCAAAGGCGGGCATTACCACCTTACATAACTGCCTGGCCGGTGGACCAGGGCCATAATTGAAACAAAACACAGCTAAGAATTTGTACTCTTTATACCAAGGCTAATGTTTGACATAATTTCTACTATAAAATAACTCTAAACATGTTTTGTTTAAGCTATGACCCCCAGTAACAGGTGGGCAAAACCACCTGACTGGGTCGTTAGTCAAACGTGTGTATCACCACCTCACATAACTGCCTGGCCAGTGGGGCAGGGGCATGATTGAAACAAAGCACAGCTTAGACTTCTGTAAACTTGATATGGAGGTCACGACGTTCCCTTACATTTCATTATTGTCACACTGCTTCCTTGAAGGGAGAAGGGATTGTTTAATTTCATGCATGTTTACCGAATTCCGCTGCATAAACACGCCATTAAAACATGCGGTTAATTTAGCTAGTTCCAGTTTTCCCCCTGTCAGCACGTGATCCATATCTACTTACATGTTTGAGTCTCTCCCTGAGCAACTGATTTATTTTCCTGATAATTTTCAGCCAGTGTCCAACATTGGAATCAATTGTGCTGCTAACTCACTTCCTCCCTTTTCTATTAAGCCAAGCAACGCGTCCCCATCAATATCCATTCCTGAAAGCGAAATATTTCTGTTACGTTAAGGGGTGTCGTGTCAGGGGATTTTTTGGCGGTAACATGTGCCCGCCTCGCCAACGTGCACTCATATCATACACGAGGACAAAATGATGTAAAATAATTAACTAAATCCCAGCCAGCAGCGGATTTATCTGCCAGTCTGATAAGTTTGTTGCGTTTCTTAATGTCAGAATCTAGTTCTTCCAGGCAACTTTTAACGACGTCAAATTTTCGTTTAACGAGAGCTTTGGAAGCCGAGTTGACTTTCTCTGCAAGACCAGTGTTAAAATAAAACTGCTTTTTGTTCCCTTCGAATTTGAACGAGATATTCGATTCTTCTTTAAGTTTCTTAGCAATAGAGTCGGTATTGCTCAAGGAATCTTTTTGAATATCACGTTTCAACGCGCTCAACTTCTTGTCAAAATAATCTTTAAATAAGGAAAACGTCGACGCTATATCAGCAGGTTCGACACTTGGCTGTTCCACCGAAATCGCAGAAGGTAGGGCTGGGCTGGAACTATTTTGAGAAACCGAAGGCAACGAAACTTCAGGAGGAATACATGCGTTCCGATCTGAGCGGTCTTCGACATCCTGAGGGCGAAGGGACGGACGTATGACTCGAATGAATATAAATAAAGGCAACGCACAATATATGCCAACGCTCCCGCTAATGAACCGATTGTAACATAATACCCCAGAGGGTTACGTAACCATGATAAATAAATAAAATTACTAATAATGACGATACCATACTACTCGCCAAGTTTCAGGAAGAATGGACAAATGTTTCACCTTCAAATAAAAATATGTCAAATTACAAGCCTGGTCAAGCCTTAACATACTTGAGGTACTGGAGGTTTGTTGAATTAAGAACCAAATTTCAACAAAAACGTTAAAAATATTAAACGATGTCACCAACTTTGTCGTATCTTAGTAAATCATTTTGGTGAGTCATTTTGGTAAAAAAACGTCCCTGAAAGGAACGGTGATTAAGGCTCTTCTAAAAAGTTTCATGCTCCATGCGTTCAATTATGGAATGATTCGAGAATTAAACTGCTGGAAAAACGCTGGAGAAAACCTCGAGATGATAAGGCTTGATGATAAGCCCGCAGAAAAGTTACCATGATTAAAACAAATTGACACGAAACCTAATGCGTCGTTTGTTTCTCCGTTTTTATAGTTAGAAGAACAATTGTAAATGGTAGTTTAGGTTAGACTATCAGTGGATAAAATTCAAATAAAATGGTAGAAAAGGAACTTAAGTATGCAGTTACGACACACAATTCTAATTTTAATATACTCGTCTCGAATAAACGCCGGACCTCAAATAAACGCCGGACCTCAAATAAACGCCGGGACCTCAAATAAACGCCGGGACCTCAAATAAACGCCGGCACCCCGAGTAAACGCGGGGGGATGTCTGAATTGGGAACAAAGGGTTCCTTTTGTCATAAATGTGAACACGAAGTTCCTTTTTTATTTAGAATAAAGGGAATTCTTTGTTCCGTTTTGATCTTTTTAGGAACAAATGGTCCTTTTTAAATGGTTCCGATTTTATCGAGTGTTCTCCTTCAAACAATTTGTTCCTTTTAACCAGTACATTAAGTTCCGGAGTTCAATAACGAGGAACGATTGTTCCGCTTAAGTATTTTCTTATGAACAATTAGGAACGTACTGTTCCTAATCGTGGCTTGCCGTTCCCAAATGTATTGTGGTTCCTTTCCAAAGCAATTTTTTTCCTAAGGAAGTTGTTCCTTTTCCTGCTGAATGGGAACAATTGTTCCGTTTTCATACTGGAGCTAATACGATCCGCTTAAAGTTAAAGAAGAACTAGAATTCCCTTTTCACTTGGTTCACTAAATGGGAACGATGGTTCCTATTTAGTTTTGGTCAACAGGAACACAAGTTCTGATTTTAGCGTTTGTCAGTCTAACATGCTCAAGGGCAAATTTAATCACGTTAGGGCAGGTTTGAACAAGATAAGACTTGTCCCTTTGTTCCTTTGTCTGCTCCTTGGTTTGGTTTTTTGTGTGTAGACAACGGGCCAGATATCGAGTGGATACCAAGTCAGCTATTTGGTATAAATACCGTAGTCTCGTGAGAAACTTCACATTATCAGATCTTAAAAGATGAGTAAAAGAGGAGTGGAAATCGACTGGTCAAAACTACCAAACGCGTCGCCTAATCCCGAAAGGTTTCACTTAGAAGAAGACGACTCTGATGGTCTTTATCACTGCCCAGTGCAAGGCTGTAAGCATGATGGATTTACCACACAAAGAGGCTGCAGAAAGCACGCCAAGAACAAACACCGTTGGTACTTTTATCTCGACGAAAAGCCAAACATTACTCAGACTGAAGCATGCCAACAACAAAGCAACACAAATGACGCCAATGATGACAAGACTTCACTTAAAATCAGACGAGCTCTCTCTCTTTTGACATGTCAAGCAAAATCGCTCAAGATTTCTTGTCCTGGCTTACCGGCAGTGGTGGTGTTTGTTAAAGCGATCGGCAAGCACACCAAATTGTCAGTAGGTGTTTGAAATTTCTTAAATTCTGTTGCGAAGCGAAGCTAGGAGAACTAATGAGTAAACTGGTCTTCGATGCAACAGGCAAGTACGTTCATCCGACTTGCTATCGACAAATAGTCGAGACGGCAAGTACTAGACATCTTAGCAACAGTGCGCAAAGCACAATTTCTGAAGACCAGAAACGCAGCTCTGTCGTGGCAAAGGTTCACTATCAAAAAAACAACGATCGCGCGAGGTCGCTATAGCTAGTAAAGCGCACAAATGTGTGGAAAAACTACACGCCGACAAGGAAACAGAGCTAGAAATGGAAGTGCGCTCGAGACTTTCAGACAAGTCTACTTCTTCACAAGAGCACAGTGCTGACAAAAGCGATAGTTCTCTAACCGACGAAGACGAAACGATCACTAAAACACAATAAGCTAGACAAACAGAAATTGGTGCGAGAAGAAAAAATGTGATGTTCACTCCAGAGGAAGACAAATATCTAAAAGCTGGACTTAGGGGATACGGCTTCGGTCAGTGGAAAGCGATTCTCAGGGACCCCGGTTTTCATTTTCGCGAGGGAAGAACACCTAACTCTCTCCTGAGCAGGGCAGCAAGAAAATTTGGATCATATTCTAAAAGATAGAGCATTATCCCAAGTTAGCAGTGATTGGTTATGGCCTGCCAGTCACATACCGTTTTTGGTTCCAAGAGCATGCTTGGAAATGTTTCTTTGTTACAAATTCGGATGACATAGAGCATTTTGCCTCTTTCTCTGCTGCCCCGAATGAGTAAGATGGACAGGATTGCAGAAAAACATCCCGCCCTGTCTTTGAGCGATCTAAAATTTGCTGAGGAATTTTTGGAAGAAATTTGTGCCTGGACTACCCGAAAGAAACGGCCTTGTTGGCGGAAAGTCTACTTTGGCGACACTTGAACAAAACTTCAAACAGGAACAGGTCTACATTTAGATAGCTGATCCTGGCCTGTCTTTTTATCGCAACAAAACTGGAGGATCGCGATATTGCAAGAAATAGCCTATTTCTAGACACGATCTCGTCGCCGGTTCAACGATCGGACATTCTTCGAGAAGAACTTGATGTGCTACAATCGGTGAACTGGAGGTCCTTGGAACATTGGCACATGGTCGCAAAAGATTGTCCTTAGAAATTGAATTCGCCCAATGTGATTACCGTGACTAATAAAGACAATACGTTTGCTGTAAACGTGACTTTTATTACTGTATACATGTATAAATTCAGTTCTTTAGTTTGGACGTAACTGTCTCTTGGACGTAACTGTCAAATATACAAAGTCTTCGTTCTTAACGTAATTATATTACCAAAATTAATCTTACAATACATGTTTGGATTGCGCTAGGACTTTAATTTAAATGAAAAAGTGTAGAGACCTCCTTGCTTATTTGGGGTGGACATAAACTAACAAGATACAAGTTATTTCGATATTCACTTTAAGTCGTCCATGTCAATGCAGATGTTCAACGTTCGCCTTGTTGACTTGGGGAAAAGAAATTTGTACTGCGCCACCGTTTTGGCACCTGTTCCACTTGGCCTTTCTTCTCGGTTCTCTTCTTTGGGGTGCTTGTTTGGCTGGGTACTTGAGAACGGAGCTGCGAAAGGGCTGTCGATTGTGTAATGAACATCTCTTGGTCTTCGTCCGATTCCTGCTCTCTCGGATTTGGCAGTGGGCACCAAATGCTTTGAATCGTTGCTGCTTGGTCGCGTGAACACCAGCCAAGTTCTATGGCAACACGTCTTCGCTCCAACAGCACATACTTCTTTAGTCCAGGTACGTCCTCTCGCTGAAACCTCCCCTTTAAGGCATCCACGGCAACTTCCATGACGTAAGTGAGAGCACGTTTGGTGTCTGGATCAGTCGCTACATCTTCTTTTCTTTGAAGATCTTGCAACTCTTTTTCTATGGCCATAACCCATTCATCTTCGTAGCAGCTTTGAGCTTTTTCTTTTAGAACTCTTTCCTCTTCGGCTTTTTTCTTAGCGAAGTATTTCTTTCTGGTCTTCTCGATGTTCGGATGGTACGGTCCATCGACGGACTGTAGAAGGTGTGCATCCTCTTCTCTTAGCATACCAACAGCGATCCACAGCGCTTTTGTCTCCTCCAAAAACTGTGCCATTCTAACTTCCTCCCGGCTACGGCAATCCTCTTTTAACTGCTTGACACTAGCGCCGATGATTTCAAGTTGTCTGCACTTCAAACTGTGTGGTGGTTCTTTCTCACGGAGTTTGAAGATCATTTCCAGGTCTTTCTCCCAGATATCTACGTAGCTGGAACTGACCTCTTGCTACGGGTGGGGATTTGAGGGTTCTGAAATGAAATTTGCGTAAACGCACCTCCATCGCAGCGTTGTGTGCGTCCCAAAAGTCCATGTCACTTTGACAGGTGTTAAACATCGGGCAACGTAGGTTCATAGCTCTAGACGACTTAAATTTTCGGTTGGGTACCATAAGTCCACCCTGGGTGAGCACCTAAAACATTTTCGTTCGAGAAAGACAACAAAATCAAGGAAAATATATAAAGCAAAAGGTTGTCAAAGTTAAATAAATCTACCTTCCAGTCATCCGGCTCCAACAGTCCAGCGTAAGCTTCGTCCAGAAATATTACTTGGGTTTCCTGATCGATCAGGCTTTTATTGAAAGCTTTTTGTTTAGTTATCATGGCTATGTATCTAAGATCCACAAGAAAAAAAAAAGAAAAACTAATGAGATCACTTATCCTCAGTTGGCAGCTATAAAAAAATGTCTTAGACGTGTAGCAGTTACAGAACAGTATACAAAAATAATTGATATGTAGATCTTATACAGTGAAGTCCATGCAAATGGTTCTTTTACAGATAAGTAATACAGAGTGATAGTTGACTAGTCGAGGTTTAAATGCCATGGTCATTTACCAAAATATCTGAACGGGAAGAATAGCAAATAACATTTATGGAATCTTATGGTCTAAGTTGAGTTCACTAACCTTTGAGGGATGATAGCAGTAATTGGGGTGAACAAACTTGTTTTCCCACTATTGGGCTCGCCGATTAAACAAAGGACCTTCTCTTTGTGCTGTTTGGTTCCGTGATTTAGAAGTCGAATGAAATATTCGCAGAAATGCCCAATTTTGTCTTCACTCAGACTGTTCTCCAGGATCTCTTTAAAGAAGGCGACGTCCGGTGATTTGTCTCGTCTTTACGCGACGAAAGCTCGCGGTGATTTTCTTCCGATGTCTGAGTGGCTAATCACGTTTTCAAAAAAATCCTCTTCTGCTTACTGAAAAGCACCAGCCGTCCAAGACTTCTATCAAATCGTAGTTGATTTTCAACTGTTTTCCAAATTCGGTCTCTCGATCACTCAGTAAGTTGTCAAGCTTGTTTAGATGTTTCACAATAATTTCCTTCAAGCATTCACTGGTGCCGAGGACCGGTAAAAACTTCTTAACTGTGCAACAGTGTTTGAATGTATTTTAGAAGATTGAACTTTCTTGTAAACTTCTCCTTTGTAGAGCGAATAACCAAGGTTTTCCATCGCACGTTCGACGTCATTCATGGCTATTACAATCGGCGAGGCTAATGCATTGGTTTCCGTCAGGCAGATGTGAATTTTCGATGCCAAATACGGTCGACCTTTAGCCCTTCCAAATAAATTAGAAGATCAGATAAATGTATCACACATTATTAAACACTAAGGAAATAAATAATTGTTCAAGCTACTGTACTAAGTACCCAGTTCGCCAGTCTTTAGAATGAACGACTTTTCCGCGAAAATGTGTTAGAAAGTAGTTGTAGTTCGAGTCTTGTCTTGCCCATTTACAAAATGGTGGTTTCCCGCATGTAGTTTTTTTTTCATTTCCCAGCTAAGTAAGTGTAGATATCCCCAGCAGTCCTGCAGTCCCGTAGTCAATAAATTACTTAGATTAAATGAGTTGAACTAGTGCTTCCGCAGTCCTGCAGTACCATAGTCGATGAGTAACTAAATTAAATGAGTTGAACGGTCTTATGGCCTTACAGGTATTACAAGCTGGGAAATGAACTTTGGTCTGATCGTCCTGGCAGCCTAAGGGATAAGGGTAGGTTTAGTGTTAGGGGAAGGTTAGGGTTAGGGGGGGGGGTTAGCACTGATGGACAGTGATTAGGGTTAAGCACTGACTCGAAGTGGTTAGCCTTCAATTGTTGTTATGGGTTAGGGTTAGGATAAGAGTGGGTTTAGTTTTAGGGGTAGGTTAGGGTTAGGGGGGTTAGCACTGATGAACAGTGATTCTGAATAAGCACTGACTCGAGGTGGTTAGCTTTCAATTGTTGTTATGGGTTTAGGGTTAGGGCAAGGTTAGGGTTAAGGGGGTTAGCACTGATGGACAGTGATTAAGGTTAAGCACTGACTCGAAATGGTTAGCTTTCAATTGTTGTTATGGGTTTGGGTTAGGGTTAGGTTAGGGTTAGGTTAGGGTTAGGAGTAGGTTAGGTTAAGGGTGTTAGCACTGATGAACAGTGATTAGGGTTAAGCACAGACTCGAAGTGGTTAGCTTTCAATTGGTGCTATGGTAACACCATATGTAATTATATTGGCAACGAATACCGATAAGGGTTAAGCACGGACTTGAAGTTGTTAGCGTTTATTTCTTATGATGGCCCAAAGGGCTCACAGCAGTAAATGTCTAATTACAATCATATCAACAATATTTATGGAGTGGAAACTAAAGATGTACAATCAAATCAAGGAGATATATTTACAAACTAAATTATTACAACTGAATCAAAGTTATTTTACGACTACGGGACTGCAGGACTGCGGGAGCACTAGTTCAACTCTCTTAATTTAACTAATTCATCGACTACAGGACTGCCGGACTTAGGGAGCACTAGTACAACTCATTTAATATGTTACTCATCGACTACGGGACTGCCGGACTGTGGGAACACTAGTTCAACTCTCTTAATTAATTTAAATTATTTATCGACTACGGGACTGCAGGACTGCGGGAGCACTAGTTCAACTCATTTAAGGTGATTCCATTCAATTGCATTGCGCATCCTTTCTGCGCACCATTTATTGCGTGATTAGCGCGCGCACGAGCGCGCGCGCGTTCGGAACTTGATAGGTTTTCTATGGAAGCTGAGCTGTTCAGAGAAATAAATGGTCGTTTTCTCTCAAACGAACTCGGTGACCCCACTTTTTTATTCCATTTATTCAAGGAAAATACGACTTTACATGATATATTCAAATTTGAAGAATTCTTCATTATTCAATTTTGAAATATTCCGGTTGATTCACTGTTACAGTCAGATTTTAGGCGTTTCACTGGAACCGTGCAGATGCTCGATTTGCCTATTATTTGAAACAAGTTTCATTTTGACGGCAATTTTAAGACGTTCCACTGTAACACTGTTCGTCTATCATACGACTAATGCTTATATTTCATTGCTAGTAATAACTTTTTTGAAATAATGGGTGTCTCTAGTACAAGGATAGGTTTTTTAATATTGCTGTCGAAAGATAGCAAATTACCTATATACTACAGCCCCGTAGCGTGAAACCAGACACGATGACCCCCTCTTTTTATTTGATTTTTTTAATGTACTAGGTGTAATTAGTAACTCTGCAAAGTTTCAACAAATTCTCATCACAACTTCTTTTCGATGGAATCACCTTAATGTAAATCAACATTAATATATGAAATTCATATATTTGAACGGCGGATAAAGATAGATTTATATGTAGATCATCGCAGTGAGGGTGTTTCAACCTAAGCGGTTGAAAAGAAGAAACCTGAAAAAATTCAGGCTTGAACGGGAATCGAACCCATGACCTCTGCGATACCGGTGCAGCGCTCTAACCAACTGAGCTATCAAGCCAACTGGGAGCTGGTCAATTGAGAGTTCGTATTTATCGTGGATGGAGAATGAATCAACGTTAATATATGAAATTCATATATTTAAACTGCGGATAAAGATAGATTTATATGTAGAACATCGCTGTGAGGGTGTTTCCGCAGTTCAAATATACGAATTTCATATATTAACGTTGATTTATTGTCCATCTACGGGACAAATACGAACTCTCAATTGACCAGCTCCCAGTTGGCTTGATAGCTCAGTTGGTTAGAGCGCTGCACCGCTATCGCAGAGGTCATGGGTTCGATTCCTGTTCAAGCCTGAATTTTTTTCAGGTTTCTTCTTTTCAACAGCTTAGGTTGAAACACCCTCACTGCGATGATCTACATATAAATCTATCATTTAATGTAAGTTAGTCGTCGACTACAGGACTGCAGGACTGCGGGAGCACTAGTTCAACTCATTTAATATAAGTTAGTCATCGACTACAGGACTGCAGGACTGTGGGGGCACTGGTTCAACTCATTCAATAGTAGTTACTCATCGACTGCAGGACTGCAGGACTGCGGGAGCACTAGTTCAACTCATTCAATATTAGTCACTCATCGACTGCAGGACTGCAGGACTTCAGGAGCACCAGTTCAACTTATTTTTTATCTCGTTCCGTTTTACTCCTCGGTTGGGGTAGGGGACTGCTCTCGTCGCGCTCGTTTGCTGAAGCGTTATTAAGAAAATCCAAAAACAAATACACCGTTCTGGCGTAAATATGGCCACTAGCGTGACGTTTATTTGTCTAAAATATCCTTATCAAAATTACAAGTATTTGATGGTATCTTCAGCAAAGGTGGGGCACGAAAAAACCGCCACAAGCCACACAATGTGGTAGCGAGAGCAGAGCCCAGCCAGCAAAGAAGAAAACAAAAATGGGTTAACCGAGGGCGTGAAGACATTCTGATCCCCGTAGCAATCAAACGTTATTACGGTATTTCGCGACAAGAAATATGACAAGTCTCGGAGCAGCCTAAGTCTGACCTCCGATGACAGGGCAAGCGATTGTTTATTAATTAAGTTTGTGGTTTTCCCCGCTATTGGCAAAAACCCATGAGATAAAAAAAAAAGGATGTAACGTCACCACAAAGGGAAAATGAGCTAACCATAATTAACAAGCCGCAGCTCCTGACTGACCGACGTGTTAATTGGCACTACACTAGAATAAGCCGGTAAAGGTATTACTAAAATCAATAACATTGCCACAGCTCATGCCTGACTGGCGTGTGAAATACATACACTACGCTTGAGTAAAGGTATGACTATAGGCATGAACATTGCCACAGCTCGTGACTGACTGCTATGTCCATGCGATTAGATAATACACTTAGCGGGGTAATTACATTAGAAAAAAGAAAAGATAGCAATTAATTGGGGGCAAGTGTTTCATTTCGGATATAAAGCTTCAACGCGTCGGATTTCCAGCGACCAAGAGCCCTGATCTGGGAATCGGAGAAACCTAGGTCAGCCGCGTGACAGGCGGCCCCGATCCGAAAGCTGTGGCTTTTGTATCGGCTTGAATCGAGAGAACAAAAAGATAGGCAAGAGCGAAGTTGAGCATTGAATTGGTTAACGGTGATGGGGCGGTTGTGTAGGTAGAAAAGCGGACCTGGCGAAAAACGCCTCACTTTGCAATAATCGAGCATCGCCTGCACTGGGCAGAAGGGCGAAGCAGGATCGCGTGCAATAATAATGTCCACCGGCCGGTTGCTGGTGTTGTGTTTAAAGTGACAGATTGTTATCTTAAGAGATCGTATGCAACGTCCATCGATAGAAATGAGAGGCTTTTGAATTGGACAACTGAGTCGCCGGACTCAGGGCTCTTGCTAGCTAGTTCGCCTATGTGGAAAAATCCATAAAAGGCTGTTAGAAACATAGCAGTAAAAAGAGTACGCTGAACTGCCGAAGAGTTGGTGTGCTGCAGTGAACGCACAAGTTGAAAAAGAACGGGTTTTGTAATAGGAAGTCTAGTGTCGGGTGACCTTTGTTTACTGACCACTCTCAAAAGTTTTTGAATCAAAAATGCCTTTGGTCGCGTTCGAAGACATGTGTTCATATGTCGCTACCAAAAAATGATCGTGGACAAATCCCGGCATAATATAATCCAATTAGAATGGCCAGGCTTGCGGTGGCGCACGAAAGACATATAGCAAAATACTAGGTATCGGTTTACTGGCGGGTACTGGCGGGTACTGGCGGGAAACTCGTTTCACGTGCAACACTTTGTTTACATCATGTTCAGAGTGCTTCTCCTGCTCGCCACTTTTATGCAGGTCTATTTTAATCTCCTAAATTTGCAGCAGATGATTATTATCAATGCTCTTCTTGGTCTCCGCCGCAGAAGGTTGATTGCCATTGAGCTTCATAGGAGAATCCTCAGACGGCGAAGACGAAGGCATCGACGAAGGTTTTGGCGCCTGCCGCGACCTATGAATTGATGGTTCGAAATCCACTATAATGATCCCTTGGTTCCCGACGATTATTTCAAAGAGTAACTTCGGATTAGAAAAGAAACTTTTGAAGTGATTTTGAACCACCTGAATCCTCATTTAACGAGGCAAGATACGGCAATGCACGACTGTATACCACCAGAGAAAGTGCTTGCTGTTGGACTTTATAGACTCGGCCATGGAAACTCTTACGTATCAGTTGGCCCTACATTTAACGTTGGCAAAAGCAACGTAATTGAAGCCGTCCAAGACGTCGTAAATGCGCTTTTTGATGCTAGTGAACAGTTTATAAAATGATGGTGAGCCATGATGGTGAGCTGAACGTGCGGTCTAGTCTCTATATTGCGAAACCCAGGTACCTGGGAATCTGTGTGTCTTCAAACCTGGCGTCGACATATTTTTTGACAGCTCTCCATTGTTTTTTACCTCTTTTGCCCGATATGACCCGCTCCGAGGCAGGTCATCGGCTCTTTTGATCTTATGCCCTGCGACGCTCGTATGTCGGTAAGCGCGACATAAGGGTCGCGCTTGTCTGAGGCTAGCGATGACAGGTTAAACACCTATCCAAACACATTTGTCTTCGAACGCGACCCCTACCTTAGTTGGGTCACGTAGGCCTTTCATCTTGTGTACATAGCTGATGGCTGATAAGTAAGATGTTATAGTAGAAGCGGCTAATTTCCGGGCGCGAAGATAAGAGATAAAAAGTGCAATCGTAGCTGTAGAAAGGGTATCGTTCGAGCACCGCGTGAGGTGCTGCCGGACGCCGGGCGCTTACGAGAAGGCATAGCTTTCAGAAGGTGTAGTTAAGTTAAATTAGAATGCACAACTCGACAAAGGAGAGTTCATGCAGGTCGCCGAGCGAAACGAGAGGGCAGAACTAAAATGCCAATGCGCGACACGATTTAAGACAGGTATAGAAGAGGAAAAATATATATATATATATATATACATATCATTTGCTAAGCAAGTCAAAGCCAAGTTCCGGATCAAATACAAAACAGAGCAAGGACAGTAACCAAGTGCAATTGGGCACGCGAAAAGCGGCCGGAAAGGGGTTGTACACTTAAATGGAAACGTCCTGCTCTCATGGCAGACAATACTCTATGCGTCAATCAAGGGGGCAGAAATCACGGCAGGAATGTAAAAAATAACAAAACTGCCATTAAAATTACGATAAGTAGTATGCCCCATTAAGATAAAAGGAACAAAAAGACAGCCGACAAGATAAGGGCATAGCTCAAATTGTACATGTCAGGAGATAAAGTCGGACTGCAAAACAAAAACAGCTGCGGACGCAACACAGCAAAAAAGCCATGAAAATGAACCACGGAACTGGCGACCAGTATTCTAGAATAAGACTTTAAATGTCATCAAGTAAACGCAAGCATCTGAGCACTGCCCCTCGTAACCTACGATAAAATTTATGTTGCCCCCTACCATTCAAATGAACACCATCTTGGGACAAGAATGCACTCTTTGTTTTCCAAAATCCCCTGTGAGACCAAAAGAATGCATATGGGATGGGCTCAAGTACCGTTTTTAGGTATCTAGTCAATAACCCAGCATTCTTGTTAAATAAAACTTCTAAAGAGGAACGGCGGAGGGTTTGGCAGACACAAATTAGGTCCACCTTGTAGACGTCGTGCAATACGGTGACTAAGTGTTCGAGGGAGGAATCCACTGTAAGTGGAGAGGATTAATTGAACCAGATCATTTGTCCCTAGCTGCAAAATGATGATATCGGGGCCAAATTCCTTCACGACACTTAAGTCATATTTCAAAACTTTGGCAACCGTTCGACCCCCAACACCGTGCCATTTGCAAATAAAATCTGGTGTTGAAATGCCTAACTTGGTAGTATACTCGTTATCGTGTGAACGCGTTATAAACGCGTGAAGGCGACGGATAAAAGAATGGCCCAGAATTAAGACACGTGCTTTACCCATAAAGTAACGGCAAACAAAAACCTAAATCCCAGGCTCACAACGGAGAAGCAAAAAATAATCTGATGAGTATACTTGCCTTTAAAGCTTGAAAGTTAATTAAGGAGATGGCGTTGACGCTGAATGGTAAGGAGGCCGAAATTAACAGCGCCAGTAATCTAAATAATAACAGTGAGCCCGCTTACTTGCATCTGATTGGAGACTCCAAGGTGATCTGCCAAACCCTGCTCCATCCAAACAACTGACGTGACACGTGTTACGATTAATTAACCAATAAAATGGCTCGATATAAAATTGCATTATATGACTGCATATAATGTTTGTTAATATAAGTTACTCATCGACTACGGGACTGCAGGACTGCGGGAGCACCAGTTCAACTTGTTTAATATAAGTTATCATCGACTGCGGGACTGCAGGACTGCGGGAGCACCAGTTCAACTCATTTGATAGAAGTTACTCATCGACTACGGGACTGCAGGACTACGGGAGCACCAGTTCAACCCATTTAATATAAGTTACTCATCGACTACGGGACTGCGGCAATGCGGGAGCACAGGTTTAACTACATTTAAGTCCCTGACTGAGGGACCACGGGAGCAGTAAATTAAGTGGCCGGGTATTGTAAAATCGCTCCCAGATTTGTAAAAGTAAAGGTCTTGTTACAGTTACAAAGTAGTTGCAGCTCGTTCCTTGTCTGGTCCATTTTCAAAATGGCGGATTTAGATACAAATATTAGTCGAAGCCTTCTTTATCTTAGAAGCCCTACGTCAAGAATGAAAGAGATCTTGCTTACCTTACTATTAAGCTGCCTTGCAGGTCTTGAGGCCATGGTGTCTTGTGCTCAAATGACAGTCTAAGCGTCGTTAGTCAGATTTATTGTGTACCCACACAAAAAGAGTTTACTGTAGTTTCTATGCATCTTTTTGCTTGTACGAATTTTTCCCTGTGTAACAATAAGACAGATCGCATTCCATCCTCTTCTAGTGCGCACATACCTGGGAGGCCGTGTGCTCAACTGACAAAGCAACGTCACACAAATTCATTTTATACCTACATAATAGTTTTTGGTTATAATTTTGATTTACCCTTTGTTTGTGCGATTTTTTTACACTGTGAAGCATAGTTTCACTAAAAACATATCGCTGGGTAAAAGAGCCACATATAACAACACCCTTACAGTTTCTTAGTTTATACTTGTGTGCCACGCTAGCTTGTGCCACTTTCGCAATCAGCTAAAATCTTTTGTTAAGCATAATTGTTTTGTTTCTTCGGGCAACATAGTTTCAGTTAATTTCTCACAGGACAAAAGAAACGCCTGAAAGAATTAACTAACAATAAGCTACCTTGCATTCCAGCTTTCTAAATCCTCTTCTAGTGTGCAATTACTTATATCCGCATTGTATGTATTTTAAAATTGAACTCGGCAGCTTGGACGAGAACGCGAGTTCATTCTCCGGGTCTCCGTTGTCTCCGTTGAACTGTGAGAAAGTTTACAACTAGATGGTGACGAAAAGAGTTGCAGTTTTATCGTAAGGAAAAGCAATTTATATATCTGAGTTATGATATATGTATATTAATACACTCTGTGTTAACTAGAAGTTCATTCTCCTGTTCTCTGATGTCTCCGCCCACCTGATAGAATATTCGCTACAGCTGGCCAGAGTGGAGAATCAATGCTTCATTAATATTCCTGATGATTAAACTGCAAGTGCTATCTCCACTCTCCAGTGGCAACTTTTTCTAAAGTACCACGGAGACATCGAAGAACCGGAGAATGAACTTGAAGTTTATACAGAGTGCATCAAATATACATATTAGATTAAAGTATTAATATTCCTTGTAACCGAACTGCAAGTGTTATCTCCACTCTCCCCTGCCAACTTTATCTAAAGTACCACGGAGACACCGGGGAACCGGCGAATGACCTTCCTGTCTATACATATACACATATTAACGTAAGAACTACTACTCCCCTGTGACGTAATTAAGTGTCACGTGATCAATTATGCACTTGCTAATATTATCGTTTTCAAGCCAAAAAGCGGCTTGCTGTAACCATCACCTATACCTATGCAAGATAGAAAAATTCGATTTTCTCAAAATCTGTCACAATAAAGGGTTTTGCTAACTTGTTTCAAAACTGCAACTTTAGAAGTTGTTTGAATTTTTATCTTTTTTGGTCGAGACGGTGTTTTGTATTTGCCCACCAAAAGCACCCAAAATCGACCCTGAAATCCCACTTTTGTTGAACGCTAGCAAGCCAAAATAATATCCGTAGCAGGAAAATCTAACGCAAAGTATTAAAATATAATCTTTCAACAGTTTCTTAGCGCTGCCAGATCCGCAGGTAATTTGAACCTGAATTTTTTATTAAATTTCCAAAATTATAACCTGCGACGACGTTGCTTTACTTTGAAATTTAGGCCAAATTCGTGGGCCAAAAATGGAGAACTGGCGAATTCACAAAAACAAGGCATTATTAAACTGAATGAGAAGAAAAGTAAAGATACAAAGATATATCGCCAACCGGAGACCTATTTCTCTGCTAAATGTTGATGTGAAGATCGCATCTAAAGCAATAACATTAAGACTCGAAAAGTTCTCTCAGATTTAATCAGTGATGATCAGTACGCATATGTAAAGAGAAGGAACATTTTTGATGCAGTTCGAACTATAGGCGACATTATGGATTACACAAAATTATGCAATCTCCCCGGACTCATGGTCATCATCGATTTTGAGAAGGCTTTCGATTCTTTGAGTTGGAACTTTTTATTTAAGGTCTTGGAAAAGTCACAGTTTCGGACAGTCCTTCATTAAGTGGGTACGCATTTCTTATACAAATATGTCGAGCTGCATTATTAATAATGGAATAGCAACTCCGCTCTTTTCACTCGGTAGAGAGGTTAGACAGGGGGATCCCCTTTCGCCCTATCTATTTATTTCGGCCTTGGAGTCCCTTCTCGCTGCCATCAAACAAAACAAAGACATTACAGGCATTGAAGCAGAAGGCAAAGAAATTAAATGCACTGCCTTCGCAGGTGACTTAACTAACTTCCTACGAGACAAAAAATCGTATGAAGCGCTGAATTCATTGTTGGATACATACGGCGATTGCTCTGGCCTCAAGATCAACAAAGAAAAAAAAAGAAGCCTACTGGCTAGGAAGTTCTCACAAGAATCATGAAACTCTCGATATAAACAAGGTCAACGAACCAATCAAAATACTGGGTATTTATTTTACTTATGATCAGCATAAAAGCAAAGAACTTAACTTTGACTTGACCTTAAAATCTATCAAAAAGTCTTTGAATTGCTGGCAATGGAAAAAATTTAACATTGATCGGAAAGATTCAACTTGTTAAAACTTTCGCTATACTGACTAAAATTCATGTACCGAGCCTCTCCTATTTCTTTTGAAAAGGAGATAATTAAAAGCATAAATTCGCTGATTTTTAATTTTGGGTGGAAAGGTAAAGAAAAAATTAAGAGACTGGCTTTAATCAGTGAATATGAAGATGGTGGTCTTAAGATGCCTCACACTGAATCCTTGATTGCAACACAGAGAATTGGATGCGTCAACAGGTACTTTGACGACAGCGTTAGGCCATGGAAGTCTCATTATCTTAAGAATTAAGGATAAGAATTTCTCCTCAAATGCAATTTTAACTTATCTTCTCTACCTTAATTAGCAATTTTTTACAAAGAATGTCTCGAAGCTTGGTCTGATTTTAAAAGTTGTACACCTGTTACAAGACAGGACATTTTAAATGAGATTATCTGGAACAACCAAATCCTCTTGATCAATAAACAATCAATATTTACTAAGAAAATTAAGGAGGCAGGTTTTGTACATTTGGGAGATATCCTTTCAAATGACGGGAAGCTAAAAAAGAAAAAATCTCTCCTTGTCGGAGTTTTTAGTGCTATCCCGCCTGAGTGGAAACTCCTTCTCAAAAATGGAGACGATGTAAACCGAACTGATAAAACGGTCTCCGACGATGATGTTAAAGATACCTCTTCTATGAGTTTCAAACCGATCTATTCGGCCCTGGTTAAACGGGTCCAAATTCCTCCAACTGCCCAATCTAAGTTTTGTTCCTTAATATATAATATTTCCAACATCTTAGACTGGAAAAATATTTATCAATTGCCTGGTCGAGTCACTCTTGACACCAGAACGCGAGCCTTTCAATACAAGATTTTAAATCGTATCCTCTACACAAATAGTATTTTATATAAAATGAAATTAATTCCTTCTCCGTTATGCACCTTTTGTGGAGATCACGAAGAAACGCTGGAGCATCTTTTGGTAAAGTGTGTATATATATACGAAAGAATTTTGGTCTGCCACCACTTCTTGGCTAAATAATCATAACATACAAGTTGATAAGCTTGACGAGAAAACCATCCTTTTTGGTTGTTTTAACAACAATCTAGATAGTAATTTGTTAAACCATATAATTATTTTAGGGAAATTAATAATATATGCCGTAACAAGAATATCAAGCCATCGTTATCCTTACTGAACGCCAAAACAATACAAAGTCGAAAGCTAGACCTTTTTTTTTGCAAAAAAGAATAAAAAAGAAGTGGCAGAAAATGTTATTGTAAAATGCTATTGTTAACATGGTATCCTTAAGTTAAGCAGTAGGAAGATATATACATAATTAACTAATTAGTCAAAACAAAAGTTCTAGGTGCTAGTAGGTTAAAGAATCTCGCTTTCAATGAAATCAATTAGTCCGGGCTGACTGTGAAACGTAACTTGTAAGTAGTGTTACTGTTTTGTTAACTAGTGGTTATGCGTCTGTTGTCATTAGTAGGTAATGTTAGTAGCGTGTTTGTAAATAATCTGTTTTGTAATAGCAATGAAAATGTTAAAAAAAAGGTTAAGTTTATTCGGTATATTTTCCCTTCAAATGTTAGCAGTTTAGCTTGGGTTTCAGGGTTTTCGGTAACATTTTGAAGTAGCAGATTCATGGGTGAAACAAGCGGACGTGAGCCCCGTAGGTACGAACACGAGTGCCAAAGGCACTAACTTTAGGAGGGTCGGAGGGCACGTCCCCTCCCCTGAGAAATTTTTGAAATTGGACTCTCTGAAACGCCCCCTGCGTTCCCTGGACCAGAACTGGTTAACCGGGAATGTCTTTTAAGGCATTAATACAAAAATTAAATATTTGAATTGGCAATTATGACAACTGTATCAGTCTGATTTCATTATATATGACAGAATCGAGGGCCAACAGTTCTTCAGTTGATATACTGTCAAGTGTTACTCTTGTTAAATAAAGTTGATTATTATTATTATTATTATTACTATTATTATTATTATTATTATTATTATTATTATTATTATCATTATCATTATTCGTTTCCGATTGTATGAGCTATATAGGTGAGCACAAAAAGGCTCAACGCTATCTTTGATAAACAAATACAGAATCATCCGATTTATGTACACTTCAGAAAATAGTTATTTCGTGGGAAAGTTACATTTGGCCTCCGGCCTCAAACGAAACCCCTGGGGTTTCAAACTGGGGTGGCACAGAGTGACTGCTTTCTCTAATTTATGAAATTCTGTTTTTTTTTTGGATAACTTCTCCCGATAATTAATAATAATAATAATAATAATAATAATAATAATAATAATAATAATAATAATATTAATTTCGGGGCTCACGTCCGCTTGTTTACCTAAGAATTGACTCGAACTCCCGATAATTCGAACCTTCTTGGATTCGCCTTGAAGGTTCAAGTTATCGGGAGTCAACTGTAGATATAAAGTTGAATGTAAAGGTTAAAATAGGAAATTGCTTGACTTCACCTACCATGCAGAATTATCAGCTTTTGTTTGTGTAATACAAGCTTATTCTAAAGGCCTTATCGCTAGCTGAGGATCTTGTAAAATCAGGCAGTTTCTTCCATCTCTGAAGTTAGGAGCAAAGTGTCGCCATGAGTTGAGGCCTTCCTACCTGCCTACCACACCTTAAGTGCTCAGTACTAAGAATGTTTTTAAGTAAGTAAGTAAGTAAGAAACTTTATTTACGTGTCAAACCATGTAGCTTGGGATAATCCCATACTAATAAGGGGACACAAAATAACAATATACAAAACTTAAGATAGAAACAAAAATGTAATAGAACTATTAAAGAAACTGATACTAATCTAATAAACTAGTAATTGCTAATTCTAATCCTCTGAAGTCGTATAATTGGTTCCTAAATGGTATTAGATCGCGTTACAGCTGGCGGCTCTAGAACTGTGCAGCGTTAATTAATCTAAAACTTGAGCCAGCAATTTTGTGTGGCCATTGCCCGGCCAATGTTGGTAAATCAAGAACTTTCAATAAGTTTATATGTGGTGTACTTTTGTCCTTGAAAATAAAGCGAATGGCTCTTTCGCTCACTTTTTCTTAGCTTACATAGTCAGTTGCTTCTCTAAATCCTTTATAGAATTTGAGCTTAAAAAAAATAAAATGAAGCAAATTTTCAAAGCTTTATTTGCTCACTGTTTGATATTTTTTCTGTCAAAATCACTCCTTCACAATCTAAAATCAGTGTTATATGTTAATCTGCAGGTGAACTTAAACAACAGAGTTGCATACGTAAAGTATTTTTTATTGCGAAACTCACCACACACAAACACACACACACACACACACAGAAATAAAAACAACAACAAACAAACAAACAAACGTGCTCTACTCAGAGTCTCAAAGGGGGTCCTTGGAGCCCTGGAGCCCAGAAATGTTTGCCGTGGAGCTAGGCCGGAGCCCAAAGCCTTCTTCTACTCGGAGCCCGGACAAAAATGATGATTCTTTTTTTTTTTCCTGGTTTATTCATTCATTATAATACAAGCGAAAACAAATTACAAAAGAGTTGCTATTAACTATAATAATTCCAAAAAAATGTTAATAAAAAAAATACAGCAGTGTCATACAGCAGCCGGGTGGGATTGTGAACAAACCTAGTAAACATAGCAAAGACAAAAAAGACAGACAGACACACACACACACACACACAAAGACAGAGCAGATAGATATCTAAGAGTATATTAGCAAAATCTAAGATTATTTTTGAACACCTGTACATTAATAATTAAAAGCAAAAATTGTGAATTGTGAAGCTGCCCATCCATGCATCTTCTCCTAAAATATGCTACAGAAATAGTTTCTATCTCTTGTGAAATTCTGGGAGCCTCTTGTTTTTGTTTTTGTTTTTGCTTTCAGTTTCCTTTTTAATTCCTATCTTTTTCTGAAACAACCTAAAATTAGGTAACCTTTTATTTTTTCTACATTCCCAAATACAAAGTTTTCCAAGAATTATCAAATACTTTAGTACGTCAACTCTATCTACTATACCAACTTTAACA
Organism: Siderastrea radians; assembly: GCA_964017195.1. Classification (NCBI taxonomy): domain Eukaryota; kingdom Metazoa; phylum Cnidaria; class Anthozoa; order Scleractinia; family Rhizangiidae; genus Siderastrea; species Siderastrea radians. The sequence goes on from OZ024898.1 coordinate 25,052,119, forward strand.
CTTTTTAAGCCTAGGTTTAACCTTTCACCACCACCAAGCGATAAAACTCCTCCGAAATTCTTGCGCATAGGAGCAGTTAAAGAAAAGGTAATACAAATCTTCTTCATGCGTATTACAAAAAGAGCATTTTTCTGATTTTTTAAGGCCTATTTTAAACAGTTTTGCTTTTGTAAATAATATCCGGTTGAGAATTTTAGATTGCAAACACCACACATACGTTTCACTTGCAACAGTGTATGGAATCTTGTAGACGTCCTGCACGGAGGTTGAAATGTCGCAATCAGCTGCCAATTTTTTAAAGCTTGATGGCTCTTTGACTTTACCACTTATCAACACTAAATAAAATTGTTTACACCTAGCTGAGTATACATCAAAATCTTTACCATTGTTTTTAAACAAAAAGAATCAAACTCCGCCGTTGGGAAAGAGGAGAGCCTTTCCTTTGGAATCGACGATCTTAAGGCTGTTAAGACCTTCTGACTTCTGGAATTCGAAGTAGTGAACATTATCTTTCTCAAACTCTAATTCTTTTAAACTAAATGTACCTCTTTCGAGATAGGTTTTGTAAAAGACTGGTTTGTAAGCAATTCGAATATCCTTATTGTTCCATATAATATAGCGAGAGAAATTGATTTCTTTGAAGGTGATTTCTAACTTCTACCCACCATTGAAGCATCTCTGAATAAAAGCCACTGAGTTTCAAATTGAGGTCATTAACATCATAGTTACATTTAAGAAGGAAAACACCTCCATATTTCTTTAAATGGAATAAAAGATAAGATTTCCATGGGCCCTCTCTCTCACCAGTTACACGGGTGATCCAAGAGAGTCTCAAAGCTTTAATGTGAGTCACAAGATCTGTTAGGTTTAAGCCGCCATCGTTTAAGGAATTATTTTATTACGCAAACTTTCGACACTTTGTCAGGTCCTTTCCACAAAAATTTATATATCATTGGATATAAGAGTTTTGGTATAAGAAATGATTTAATTTTAGTCACCTTCCCCTGTAGTGACAGATCTCTAAATCTCCATAAATTGATCGTTTTTTGAACACAGTGAGTGTTAATCGTACCGTTAAAATTATCCATGCAAAAATTGATCATCTCTTCTTAAAATTACTCAAACCTCTTACATTTAGAGATAATAATTTCAAGTCATGGGAGCCTATCAGAAATTATGATCAGCTATTTTAATAAGGATCGATGCAAATGGAAGACCGTACTTCGATGAAAACAATACCATACAATATATATAATATCTTAAGACCTGCAGTGCACTCAACGAAACAACAAACACATAAACACATATACACACAAATGTCGTCGATTTTCTGAGAAAAATTAAAAATAATACTTTTTTTAACGCTCACACTGAAGGAGCCTTTTCTATGCAGTCGTCTCCCCCAGCCGCGCCGCTCCTCCCAGCTCTCTTACGTTCTAAATTATTCTCCAACTAGAGGTAGAATTACTTGTAGCAAGGTAGTGAAACACAAGAGAGAAAACATATCTTTATAGTTCAGTCACTCGACAGCAGCCGTTGCAGGGTTGGCATTTGGTAGCAAAAAAAAAACATTTCAGCCTCGGTTCACCGGTCACGGTACGTAGACGAACTCGACATCTTCTCGCTGACGAAAATCTTCTAAATGCCGTTCCTTCAATTTTTTGCGATCGTCCCTCACAGACTTCGAAACGTCGTCTGAAGTGTATAAATTTGCGTCTTGAAACGGATTATCTTTCAACTTCGATGCAGCATTTCGCAGGATATATTGTTTATCTGTGTATCTCAAAAGATACACGTGCACCGGTCTTGGAGGTGGTGTTCCATTTTCATCGGCATTTCGGCGCTTCTTCAGTGGTGTGTGATGAGCTCTCATTATTTCAAGACTACCTTCCAATTCCATATGATTGAATAAGATATTCCTCACCACTTCTTGACATGAAGGCTCCTTTTCGGCGCCTTCAGGGATATTCCAAATGACAATATTATTCCTTTTTGATTGATTTTCAAGGTCGTCTAGTCTCTTTTCTACATTTTTCACTTGAGCATGGTCTGCTTTGTCCTCTAAGCTGCTTTTCACGGTGTCTACTTGATGATTAGTAAAGTCCAAACCGGTTTTCAATTCATTTACCTCCGTCCTGAGCTGCGTGGTTGTTGTTTCTAACTGAGCAAATCTGGCGACTTTTGTTATCTGTGTCGAGCTTGTCAATTTTCTCTAAAAGGTCATTTATGAGACTTTTCAGCTCATCCATGCCACTCCCCCCAGCATTATCGTCGTTATCAAGGACTGTTAGTTTCTTCCAACGCAGATTTTTTGACATTTTTATATAGGAAGGAGCGGAGCGCGGAACAACACGTCCTCACTCGACGGAGTGCTTGCCCAATCACCATGATTCTTGCTAATTGGCACTCTATAGTACAGCCATGGAGCCCTAGAGCCCCAAATTTTCAGTCTTGGAGCCCTGGAGCCCTACACTTTTTAGCCCGGAACCCTGGAGCCCTAAACCCCTTTATTTGGGACCCTGAAGATGAATACAGGAAGAGTGCACGAAATGAACGCAGTATGCGTCCAATTTCCTTCAAAATTTCACGAGTTCAAATTCATCTCCCTTATTGGTAAACATGTAAGAGACCGCATCAAAGTCATAGTGCATTAAAGGGACTATGTCACGCTATTTTCGTATCTTTTTCAAAGCTAAAAAGTGTCTTCGTATCAATTGAATTCCAAAAATAATGGTCTAGGTTTGTTATTAAAGGCTTACGCCACTGAAACTGTTTCCAGTCGTCTGTTGCTACCAATGGCAAGAAGTGAAATGGATTAAAACTGGAAAAAATTGGGCCAATTTTTTCAAGTTTTGATGCTATGTGTCTATGTGTTCAAAACTCACCAAAAAATTATCATGGTTAGCCATCCCTGATAAAATTCATTAATTTGATATCTTTCTCATAGTTTTACAGGAGCACTTTGTGTATGAGTAAAGGCACTAGGTAATGATTTTAGCACATAATTGACCTAAAATAGCAAAACCCTAGTGACGTAGACCCTTTAAAGGTATTAAAACAAAATTGTCAACGATTCAACATGAATTAACCGCAGTGAACTGTTGTGCCGTGTGTTTGGGTGTTTAACCTTCAGGCTCCTAAGGCTCAAGATCTAGGACTTCAAGAAAGAACTGGGCCTCACCTACGGGCTCCATCACTTCTGTCCGACTCCGAGCCATAAAATTATCAGCTTTTTTGTTTTTGTCTGGGTTGCATGTGGAGACAGCCTTCGGACTCAGGGCGACCACGACAAAATTAATTTCGTTCTTCACCCTCTCCCCTTTGGAACCTGAGCCTTTCATCCCGGCACCTGAATGTCACTTTTTGCATGTGTTCATCCATGCCATGATAATGCAGAACACATAGTCGAGTCGGACCTTTAATTAGGTCGGTTTTTCCGAGAGTGGTCCTTGCCGATCCATGTTAACGTGTTCACCTGACCTCGATCAATTTTTGTTTCATCTGACAAAAGAATGAGAGAAAATAACACCTGATTCATGTGTACCTGTTTCGCTTGCGACAACTTCATCTAATAAAACGCGAGAGAAGCAACAAAAAAACCGAGATACCAACACCGTAGAAATCTTATGAGACACTGGCAAAAAGGACGCCAAATTGCGCTTTTACATGAGCGCGAGGACGCTGAAAGGTCCGACAAAACCGTTGAAAATGAAGCTTAACATTGCAACTTAGATAGTAACTAAGGTCTGTAACACGCGAACAAAGTAATCAAATAGGGGATTGTTCTTTCGTAACAATACCCTAACTGCCAATGGAGAAGATAAATGATGATGATGATGATGATAAACTTTATTAATGTGTCAAGGCCACATAGCCTGGGAAAATCCCATACTAATTTGGGGACACAATTAATAGATATTAAAAATATGTAGAAAGAAAATTTATAATACTTAGAGCTATATAAAATATTTAATATTTATGATAGTCAGATATTAAAAATATTTATAAAAAGAATTTAAAATACTTAAAGCTATATAAAATAATGATAATGAGTAGATATTAAAAATATGTAAAAAGAGAATTAAAAATACTTAAAACTGTATAAAATAATTATGAGGAGCAGAGGGAACAGCCCTTGCAGCCATCATCTATGAGCAGACTAATATCGTATTTGCGTATCTGTTTCCTAAAAATATTTAAAGTTTTAGCTGATCTTATGTCTGGGGATAATTTTCCCCACAGTTTTGGTCCAAGATATCGCAAAGAATGTTTACCATATGTAACCGTATTGAAACTTGGTGTGGAAAAGTCTGACTGTCTTAAAAAGTACGAGGAATTATGATTATTAAAAATATTACAAATATAAGTAGGACATAGTCTGTTCCTCACTCTGTACATTAAGATGCAAATATCCTGCAAACGCCTGTTCATAAGTGTTGGTAACTCAGCTCTTTTGAGTAATTGTGAATAGCTTGAAATCTTGTCTCTATAAACCGCCCTCAATCCTCTTTCTTGCAGCCTTTCTAGTTTTCGCGCGTCACTAGATCTACAAAAGTGCCAAACTAAATGACAGTACGTAAGGTACGGTAAGATTGCTGATTTAAGTAGAACTAGCTTAGCCTTTGTTGGAATTAAGTTTCTGAGTCTCATAATAACGCCGATCCTTTGACTTGCCTTCTTACAGATTGAGCTTATATGATCTGTGAAGTTAAGTTTGGAGTCAATTGCAACACCCAGGAGATTGAGACTTTCTACTGATTTGATTTCCTCATTGTTCACACAAATTGCATGTGCCGCGCTGTTATCCTGACTGTAGCCAATGTTCATAGTTTGATATTTTTTGAGGTTTCCAGCAAGAAGATTGTGATCATACCATTTAGTAGCAGTGCGCGCACTGTCCCTTAGCTTGGATGTTACACTGGATTGGTTACAACCAGTATGGTAGATTTGATGATCGTCTGCGTACATCGATAAGTTTGTCGTTACACAGTATGACAGGTCGTTCTGGAAGATGTTCCATAGCAACGGGCCTAGGGCAGAACCCTGGGGGCAACCACGGCTGACAGTCCTGTGTGAGCTAATGTGATTTCCTAATTTCACACGGTACTTCCGGTTAGACAGATAGCTTTTTAGAAGTTGTACTGTGCTGTCCTGGAAACCATATGCTTTGAGCTTGCTCAGAAGCAATGGCGGATGTAGCGAGTCAAAAGCCTTTGACTGGGGAGAGCTGGTCGCACGTTAATAGGTATCTCTGAGGTCTTTCTCGTGTTGTTTCCTTTATCAGGCAATAGATTTTACTCCACATTATCTATCTTCACCCAAGTCACCGGGTACTAGCGAACCATTAGGAAAACGCGACAAAATGGTACGGTGAGCAGGTAACTCCGGTGATGAACTAGCATCCAATCCACAATGAGTAGTAATGGCTCAAGTCGCATCATGCAACAGTACCGGACCTTAGCGACGACACCGTTAGCTATCTTGCTTACCCAGTCCACTGGACAGGAGAATAATTAGATTTCTTTCCTCACTCCCCGACCCTTTTCCCACGCACTCTTCACGCGTTTTCCTTTTGCGTTTGCTTTCTGTTATATTTGTCATTTTTACCGTATAAACGTTTTGAGACACTTCTAATTGAGTGTTGACTGTGAAATGTTTGCGTCAAATATTCTACTTAGCTCTCCTGCCAATTAGATGTTGTGTTGATTGCAAAAAGAAGCCCGATATTAAACAAGTTCAAGAGAGGATGTCAGTTTGAGTGAGGAAAGGAAAATGGAGAAATGTGCCGCGTTTCGCGTTTTAGAGAGTTGGGTCGAGTTGCGATGTTTTTCATCCGTAGGGGACTGGGAACGTCGCAGTTTCAAAATGGCGGACGCAGGGGGGATGATGAAATTCAAGGACTGTGATGTTTTTGCTTGCCATTTTCATTTCCAACGTCGTAACCTAATAAATCGCGCAGATACAGTTCTGTCATATCATGAGTGAACGGGAGGCTATTCCTGAGCGACTGCCAACCCCACAAAGCCCGTCTGTAACTCGTTTTATTCGCTATGAACTCTTGTGGCTGGCGTATCTGGAGGAGTTACTTCAACTCTTATCCTGCATCCGTTGGACTTGATAAAAATAAGATTTCAAGGTAAGATAAAGCTAAAAACTCTTAAGCATTTTCGATATTGTGTTTGCTAGACTGTAGAATACAGGGCCACTCTTATAAATTCCACATGAGGCTTGTTACTATAAGCTTTACAATTTTTGTACTACTGTTATTTATCATGCAACACTAAACAACTTCACTCAAACATTGAACTTGTAGTACTCGTGAGAAGCGATATAAAATTTTGCTGTTTCTGTTACTATTAATACAACTATTACTATTACTTTTACTGTTAGTGTTTGCTGGAAAGTGAGTAAATGTCATAAATGATAATGAATTTCTCTTGGGGCTGCGGACCTAGAAAATTATTAAAAATGGAAAAAATGTAACAGTTACCTGTATTAATTTATTTACTGAGCTGCGAGGCCAAGCCAGGAGCTGGTTTATTTGCTCACTTGTTGCGTTGACAATTTCGTTTGGGTTTGTGTATCCTTCTTCTTTGCATCATAAACAGTTCTTTTCAAGCTCACAGAGCACAATGCATAACCAAATTAATAAACAAAAAGGAAATGTGAATGTTAGTTAATTATGCTTTATTGTGCTACAGTGGAACCCTTTTTTTATGCTCACTCTGTTTTATTACAGCCACCTCATTGTAATGCTCATTTTACAAGCTTGCAAATAACAGCCGGTCATTGGAGAAATGTCGGTAAATTTTAGGTTTTGACTGGTGAATGCTTAGCCTGGTCGGACATTCTGACCAGGGATTTTTGATTTCGTTTGAAAAAAAAAAACTTGTACTTCTTGGCCAAATATCGAACAACTTTATTTTCTTATTCAGTTACATACAGCGTAATTTTATCACGTGCCTTGTGTTTTCTCTCGAGACACGTACTAAACAGGCGCCAATATGTTTCATGTTAATTTGCACAATTTGCAGTCACATCCTAATTGATAATCAGGCTGCATTTAATGTAAATTATCTTCGACCAAATACAACTAAAATCTCAGGCCTCATTTTATTACTTGTTGTCTGCTGTCGGTAAGTTTTCTGGGTTTATACTTACTGTCGTAATTTGACCCGATTGAAGTTTATGCAAATTTGATATACGCCTGAAATTGTCGAAATTGAACGCTTTTACATGTAATATCCGAATGCGAAGGCTTAAAAGACAAACTAAAAAAATGCAAATGTAACCAAAAAGTTTCAGATCAGCATGATCACAGGTCAGTTTTATAAACATCTTTGGTTCAAATAATATTATTTCCTACCACTAACTGACATTTTTTTGTGAAAAGCGTGAATGTGCAATTAGTCACGCTTCCTAGTTACGATCAATTTCAATGCCAAATACAATTTTATTTTCCAATTCAAGCTCACAATTTCAATTGAAAAAAAAAGTACCATCCGTCTGTTTAAAAAGTTTGTTATGTGAAGGGGGAGACAGTTAATGACCTGACTAGATAGTTTCAGCATGCTAAATATGTAACAATGCTTTTCGATCTTTCTCTGTTCGGTTATGGACACTGAAAACAATGTCCAATCTTTCACGGAAAAATTACTGTCCGAAAGTGTCGAAGAATTCACTTCAACTAATATCAACTCTCAGAATGTTATTGTGAGTTTTCATATTCCATCTGATGAAATTTGTGCCAAGCTGACAAGCTGCCTATTGCTTCATCACTTCAGTAATTTTCTGTAGTTATCGTGGTGGGAAAATAAGCAGGAAAACAGAGAGAGCATGTGAATGCTAGTGAGTGAAAAACAAACTGTCAAAGTTTGTAGACCATAGGCTTGTGTTTGCATTTAATAGCTTCGATAATCCATGAAAAATTGTTTGGTTAACAAGCAATGGATTTTTTTCAACGGCAATAATTATGATCCACAGTCAGATCATACAGAAGAAAAATCCTGACCGAAGTTTCGATGAGGAAAGTGTCCAGCAACTACGATGAAGTGACCGCCAAACACTTCTTCTGGACAAAAAACCAAAAACCCAGGAAAGTCTACGAACAATGACTAGCCAAGTGTGTCCTAAAGCAATATTCTTCTGGGGACCTCAGTTCATCAGAGAAATCTGAAGAAACTCTCTTCAAAAGCAAAGAGGAAGACACAGACTATTATTAAACCATTTTTGTCTGCATGATGCTCCAAAAAAAAAGTTGCTGTAGTGCCGTGTATTTTAGGAATTAATATCTCAAGCTGAAGGGAAATTGAAATATTGAAATGTGTGAAATGGATTGCACTCTAACAATGAAAATTATTTTTGTCCGACCAGACTGGCTTCTTGTCTGGCCAAAACTTGACCCTGCCCTGACAAATGACCTGCTTATGGACAAAAATTATTTGCAAGCTTGTTTTATGTTTGCATGAACAAGATAATGCTCAGTCATTCTCTCAGGTAAAAACCTCTTTGACATCATTTCCATTCCATTGTCAACTAATCCTGCTATACCGCCACTCCGAATTGGAAACACAAAATTAAGGTAGATTTTCTCTCAGTTAAGTGCAGTACAGTGTTATCAGTACATGTTAAACACCTTTTGTGGTTCAATTTAATGTCTTAATATCTTATACTAATTTTTCACTTTTTACTCTCCGTTGTGTCATAGTTGCTTGCTTTCCTTTTGGTGCAGCCATTACATGTATCCTTTTTAGTTCGCAGTTGCTATAGCAACTGAGAACTATTGGGGCTGTCCTAGCGTAAACAGTCGTGTTAGTGTGTTAACTTTTTGGCAACAAGCCCACAAAGCCATTCAAAGTAGAATCCTTCGAGGTGTAATAGACAAGTTTTGAGGGGCTCTTAACCAAGTTTTGCGGAGTCTCTATGAATGAAGAATAAATCGGAGTGTTTGGATCCTCGAAAATATCGTAGATTTTGATTTGCAAAGACAACGTAGGAAGGAACCGGAAGGAAAAGTTTACTCAGGAGCATGTTAGGACTCGCTGGTCTTCAGTTTAGGTTGGCGTTCGCCAGCGGGTCAGGAACAGCTGGACGAGGAAAGAAATTGGTTGTTAAGTTTAGTTGCTGTCGAAAAGATTGCAAAGAAGTCTTTGTGTGTTTATGCTTCTGATCTACAAGTGCAAACATTTCTTTATGCATAAGTTGTCTGGGGGAGATAATTGGTCATAATTAACGAAGTCCACGAAAGGCGATTGTGTACGTTTGCATTTGGTACGGGTTTAAGTTATAACTATCAAAAAAATTATCCACACTTTACAGAGTTCAAGGACTTTACTGACAGCTTTCAGTTTGAGTTTTATGTGGTTTACTTTGAGCTGATATATAGTGTATGTTGCTCGGAATTATCGGCCAGTCAGGATTTTCCCCGTATGCGCGATTCAGTGAATTTTAAAAATATTCCATGCATCACTGCCAAAAGAGTCCTGACTCTTTCCCATTATTGAGCTCTCCAGAATCGACTGTTACTGAAGTCTTCTTGGTTTCTGTATTTCATGTCTGCAGTTTAGTTTCGTAGTTCCCACAGTTGAATGTATTCGTTGTTATGACATTGATCTGACGATGTACTCGTTATTCTGAACTTCCCAAATGATGTTTGTTCTTTGATGATCACCAGAAAGATTTTTGAAATCCTTGTCATTACGCTGCAAAACTGTTTTGTGTTTTCTCTCGCTTAGCATTTTAGAACGATCATATTCGTGAGGTTTTCCTGACACGAAAGCTATATTTAAATAAATTTGATTTTAATAATTCAATTAGTAGAATGTTTACATAGGTGTAATGTTGGCATGATTTCTGACACGAAAGTTTTGTCAATCACAAGTTTTTAAATTAACTCAAACAACTTATATACATGCAAAAACTAGCCCAACGTCTGTTTCTCTTTAATTATGTAAGCATTCTTTTACATTCATTCTGTTATTACGAAAAAAAAAAAAAAAAGATTTCCCAGACTTATGATAGCATATTTCTTTTCAAATGCCAGACTACGTTTTTGTGGTTTCCCCGTTATTCTTTATGCACCTATCAATGTAAACCCCATGGGGGGGGGGGGGAGTGCGGGCAAGGGGTGGGGATTTGACGGCAAAATCCATCCCCTCAGTGGGAGGTTTGATCGAGTACCTTTGCTCGGGGGTCAGGACATTTGATTTTTTCGACAGAGAAACTGGGACCAAGATTAAGTGTGGTTACATGGCATCTTCTTTCTTGGCTTTGAAAAGTCCAGTTGTCTCTTGAAATCAAGTGTGAAAGATTCATAGTCTCGAGTGTAGAGCACCTTTTATAAGAATAGCGATCTATTGTCACATTGAAAGTTCCATTAAAAAGTTCCAGTTTAAATTCGTTTTCATTGTCTATTAAATACTCTTACAGGCATGATGATGTACATCACACATGTTTTCTTCTAAGGGAGAGGTTAAATCAAGGGAGCAACTACAGGACACAGGGCCATTTTTGAAGGTATTTAGATTTGGTGGCTCGTTTGGCTCGGCAGTGGATGAAAAGAGCGAGAAATGAATTATTTGAGCGTTAAGTGTTGGGTGTATGTATGTGGTGGCTCGTTTGGCTCGTTTGGCTCGGCTGTGGATAAAAAAAACGAGAAATGAATTATTTGAGCAATAAGTGTTGGGTGTATACTGGTGTATGTATGCGGTGGCTCGTTTGGCTCGGCAGTGAGCAAACGAGCCAAATGAGCCAGCTCATTTGAAGATGTGTGTAAGTGGCCCTACATTCTGTAGTTTAGCCAAATCAAGTTTGTGAACTTCACACCAAGTTTAAGTCACCAGTAAATAAACGGTATGAGCACAGCTCGTCTTTTGTTTGGTATTTGCCCTAGGTGGGGATTTTTAACTACATTTGGTGAACGTATGCTTCCCACCCTTGGGCAATTGACCAAAATTTTTACTTCTTTGTCAAATCCCCACCCCTTGCCCGCACTCCCTCCCCCCCCACGGGGTTTACATTGATAGGTGCATTAATTTTGAGCTGCCTGTTACCCATTTAACGGTGACGCTCTCTATCATGCACAGTGCTTTCAATAAGCACCGACGGCCGACGAAAAGCGTCGGCTATTTCGCTCAGAGAAATCGGCTACTTTTCCCCTAAATTGTAGTAATTACAGGAAGATTCTTTCAAAGCTCCTGTTGATACAGTCGGTTACTCTACTCAAACCAGCTGCCTACTTCAAATTTTATTGAAACCCCTGCATGCAACCAATTCCTGCTCCTGATAACACTGATATACACTGAACAACAAAGACAGCAGAGACAAAATAGTAGTAACATCTAAAAAACAACTGCGAACTATCCGAACGGATCCGCTCGTCTTTTTCTAATGGATGGGATACAGCTGTGGTCCAAAATTTCTTGGGCTGTTGTTGGTTGGGTAACTGGGGTTCTACACCATTGTTTTTAGGGGGATTTTGAGGAACTTAAAGCTATTTTTTTCTCAAATTTGGATTTTTACCACTCTTGTAAGTCAGTTAGCATACTCCATTGTGTGATACTAGTTTACTATTTAACATTTTATTACTAGTGAATGATGGCAGTGGGAAGTTGCCAGCTTACAGAGGACTTGTTGATGCTGTACGGTCAATTATCAGAACCAGTGGTGTAAAAAGGATTATATCAGGTTAGCTGTCTATTCAAATTATATAGTTCTGTACCATGCATGTTAGCAAGAGATTAAGTTTAAAATCTACTTCCCTGAATTTTTTTTTTGTGGGGGGGGGGGGGACAAAGTCTAAAAGCTTTAATTTTTAAAGGAAAGTATGAGGCTAAACTGGAATTTCTGGAGGGGTAGTGGGGTGCAAACAAATAAATTTAAACTAAGGGGAAAAAAACAGCCATGGGTGGGTTTATAGATGTTTATTTGGAGCTACACAATGGTAGAGTTTAATGCTGCACAAATTTTCAATTTAAAAGGTTAGTGCAGACTTAAACTTCTGAATGACTTTTTCTGGATTCATTCTAGGGAGTGACACCAAATGTGTGGGGAAATGGGTCTGCATGGGGTCTGTACTTTTTCAGGTAAGTAGCTGTAAAGTTGTTTTTTTTTTAGTGTGTCTTCACAGTAATAAATAACTAGGGATCTTCAAATTGATGACTTCTCCAACTTAAACATAATTTATAATGACTACAGCAGTTAATTTAAAATAATTTTAATCTTAAAGCTGCTATTAAAATTGTTATAATGTCATGTTTGTTTTCTTTTTCAATGGAGTGCAGCTGTAACATTTTAAAAGCATGGATGCAGAAGGACACGGACAAACCTTTGAGAGCTGAGAAGCATCTCATCGCAGGGACTGTAGCAGGTTAAGAGCTTTACTGCGTACAATGGATAAAAAATGTAATGATTATGATTTTTATCTTTTAAAATGTATAATGCTAAATTCGTTGAACTGAGTGGACTTCGATTTGGTTTGCTATGGTATCATATAAATATAATTTGTGAGTGATCATTGTTAAATCACAGTGTAACATGATTGGATAACTGCACTGGATGAGCAATACTCTGATTTGTATACCGTATTTACTCGAGAGAGCGCCGTGGCGCTTATTAAATTTTTCGACTCGTTGGTGCGGTGCTTATTTGAGGGCGGCGCTTATTTAAAACTGCCTACTTGTGGATAACACGGTCAGATGTATCATTCTTAAGTCTTTGTTCATAACAATAGCATAAGAAGGACGCAAGAAAAAAGTTAGTTCTAAAGGTCTAAATCCCTCTCCACATCCAAGTAAATAACAATAACACTAATAACAATATCAGCCATATTAGTATTTCAGCAGTAGCAATGTCAAAAATCAATAAGTGCCACATTGTTCCTGGATGGATGCGGCGCTTATTCGGGGGCGGTGTTTATTAACATTTTGCTCCTAAATGTGGCGCTTATTTGGGGGCGGCGCTCTTTCGAGTAAATACGGTATGTACACGCCTTTTTCTTGTGCTGATCATATGTGTAGTAACAGTCAACATCCAAATCAGCCATACTTTCAAACCCAAATATTGATGATGTATGGATTTGGCCCATCCTTATTTTGCATCCTGTAGTGTTAACTATTTGCTGCTTTCTTAATTTACATTTGGTACCTGTGGCAGGCATTAGGGGTGACCTGACTGCAGCTGTTACCTACATACTGTACTTAACCCTGAATGATAATTATTTTGTCTTGTTTTGTGCGGTGGATTTAATCCACTGATAAAGGGGTCATATTACCCGATATGTCTGGAAACATTGTTTACCAAAGAGCACTTTTAACAAAACAAGCTATACTAATAAAAGTGCTACACATCATTACATTTTTTTATACATGTACTTAACTCCTACTGAACCTCAGGTAGCAGGATGGTGTCTGGATGGTTTCTGTTGAATATGTCTTCAGAAGGTCAAGATCACCTGAGATAATTGGATTTAAATGTGATGAAATTAACTAGAGTTTTCTTGGCATAAAGTCATGTCGTACTCTTGTAATGTGAAAATTCGAAAAAATGGTTTGACACACAAATCTCTCTTTGCTAACTTACAGCATCTTGCACTCCCCTTTTACTGTTACAGTTTTATTACATCACTGATCATGAAGATCAAAGATTTTTGAAGATCAAAGATTTTTGACTGAAATGTCTGTAATTTCAAACGTTCATTTTTAACATTTTTAGCCACTGTCAAGCCATGTTTTAGAATGATTATTATGATTCCTGGCTGCAATTTTAGTAATTTTTCTTGTGATGTGGAAGTGATTGATTTCTTGTTGTATCTGGAGGGACAAGTACAGCACGAAATTAGGTCAGCTAGTATTTTCAGAAAGCCAACAGTACAGTGTAGCTCAGAAATTCGGGTGATAAGATTCCATTCCCTAAAATTTCTTTGCCAGTGAGACAGCCTGAGATAGAAGAAAATGACACTTTAAGTATTTTACCTAAACTTCCCCATTGATCGCCCCTGCTTGCCTGTTTCATACTAGGCAACACTACCAGTGTTTGAACAATTCTTTTTTTCACTGTTAGGAATTGGAACTCTCTCAGTAACAAACCCAATAAATTATGGGTTGTCAAAACACGGCTTTGTCTTCGGTATTCTAGTTCACAAGCTGGAATTACACAAGCACCACAGTACAAAGGAATGATTGGTGAGAAGTTATCCTCACTGAACCTGAGTTTTAGTTATAATGTGCAGTTCCAGAGAATATTCATACTTCCCCCACGTAAGGTTTTTTGCTTTGCACCCCTCCCCCCCTCCCCAAGAAATTCCAGTTTAGCTTCATATATACGTTGCTTCTAAATTTTGTGTTTTAGGACCCCCACCCCCCAGGAATTCCTGATGACCTTCCGTGGGGTGGGTATGGATTTTTTCTGGAACTACACAATGTCTGGGGTGGTACGCAGCTCTCTCAAGGTCTTCTCTGATTTGCTGAGAAAACAATAGAACAAAACAATGGACCCTAGCCAAAAAAACAATAGAACTGTGTGATACCAAGGTCCAATGAAATTAGAGGTTGTTAAGAGCTGCCTGGTATCTGCAATGTCCACAGGGGTTTTTAGAATTTGTGAATTTGTGCCAAATTAAGCTGTTTACAAATATTTTTATTTTTTATGAGTATTATTTTCTATAACATTATAATATTGTACATTATGTTCACAGACTAAGAAAAGTACAAAATTTTTCTCCAAATGATAAAAGCTCTTCTGAATAAGACAGACTGAGCTTTGAACTTGCCACTTGCACTGAACAAGGGATGAAAGTGGTTCAAGGAACATTAAAACCACGCATTTTCAGTTACTGTCGAATGATTAATGGCAATTTAATCAGCATCTCACTTATACAATGTACATGACTTGAAAATACACTTTATTCTATGGTGTTATAGATAATATGCACCAATATTTTTTATTACAAGTTTATGTTGTAAAATGCAGAATGAGTAAAATGTCCACATTTAAACCATCAAAATTATTGTGGTACATGTCAGTTTATTATATATTCCACTTCGTTTTCTCATGGCCACAGTGGCCAGCTGTATGTGTTACCTGGGCAATTTTGAATATTACTGTAGTGTGTATCACGGTATACTACAGTGTGGAATGTAATGTTCCAGATTTTGTGTGTTGGACTGCCCTTGCTTATAAAATGACGCACTATAATGGAATATTATAAAAGGCAGTGTGCAAAAACTTGTTACACATTTTTTGCTAATTTTTATATTCTGGCCAAAGTTATCATTTAAACCCGCTTTCCACACAGCTGTTCAATTACGAATTACGTGTATGTATATTCTGTTACGTAATAGGATTATATGCCTCTCTTTCTCTTGGTCTTTAGATGGTATTTAGATGCACATTTTTTGTTGCCAGTTTTATGTTCTGGCCAAAGTTATCATTAAAACCCATTTTTCACACAGTTGTTCAATTACGAATTACATGTATGAATATTCCGTTACTGTCATATGATAATATGTCTTTCTTTCTCTTGATCTTTAGATGCCCTTTTAAAACTCTGGAGACATAAGGGACTCAGAGGGATATACAAGGTGTGATTGGCATGCTGTGTAATATACAATAACAAACTTTTTTTGCTTCTTTACAACCAAATCAACAATCTTCAGTTACCCAGTTTAATGCCTTCCTCACCTCCCACGCAATTAATTCTCTTTGATTGCAAATTGTATGACGAAAAAAATGCCTCTCACAATACTATAAATTACATTTTGCGCTATTACACTTTGCGTTAATCTTTGGTAATACGTTTTGCGTCCAAGGCTATTACCTGTACATGTTGCATTAACAACATTATTACATTTTGCATTACAGTCAAACCTCAATGTAACGAACCCCGATACAATGAACCCATGTCTCTCTCCTCTGCAGAGGCCTCCTACAGTCGCGCCTTGACTGCACGCTTGGGAAAAAGCGCGCGGGGACTGGGAAGAGGGAAAAAATTAAAGCGCGCATGGCTCCCCGTGCTCCCGTTTTCTCTCTCCAGTTCTCCCGCTTCCCTCCTTTTTCTTTTGCTTGTGTTTACTAATAGGAGCCTCATTCTGAACTCATTTTGCCAGTCCCTTGGCACTTCGTTATATCAAGGGTCCACTGTACTATTACAGTTTGTGTCTGTACAATTACAGTTTCTCTCATACGCTATTACATTTTGTATTATTGAATGATTACATTTTGTGTCAGTTAGTACATCTTGTGGCATAACGGCAGATCAAACCAACGTTGCATCATCAAATTTTGGTTAGAATCAATGCGACTAACGACATTTAAGGTTACTCCGGACCCTTACGGGAAAAAAAATTGTATGCGCGTTACATTTACAGAACACGGCAAACTATATATCGTTGGAAAGGGTAAAAATGTAGATTTTGGGGAAAAAATATGAATTGCCGGTTTCTTCAATTGGGCAAAAGAAAATCGTAAACAACCGCGGAAATGACCATGTGTCATTCAATTGAATTAATAGGGTTTGAAATCAAAGGGCATTGGCAAAATAACTGCACAGTGTTAATCACAAAGGATCAATCATCAAAAGTGTGTGAGCATTTTTCGATATTCTGACTGGTTATTTTTAATTAATCTGTCAAGTTCGAGCAGCAAAGAATACGCGATGCGCACTGCGTTGAAGATCGCCACGAGTGAAATATTACAAATATCGAAAATCCCCGACACTTTGGTTTCACAACATCTAAGGAATGTTCAGGCCAAATTTCACAGAAATCCGCCGAATTTTGATACCCTATTAATTCATTTATCTGATGGAATGACGCATGGTCATTTTCGCGGTCATTTTTGCAATTTTCGTTTGAGGAATTGAAGAAACCGACACTTTATTTTTTTCCCGAAATCTGCGTTTATTAACCTTTCCAATGATATATAGTTCGCCGTGTTTTCCTTTAAAATGGTTTACGTACAAATTGTTTCCCGGAGGACACGAGAGGACACCCGCGAAGGTCCGGAGTAACCTTAAAATTCTTGCTCATGTTTGGGCTCCATCTCTCTTCTCTTGCTGGCTGTCATGCACTCTGAAAATGTTTTAACTCTTCTTAACCCTTGTTCTCATTTTGCCTAGGCTATTCATCTGTAGACATACGCTGGTATACAGTTGAGCCAAACAAGAGTTGCACTTAGTTGACATTAGTTGACAACTTGACAAGGATCCAAAAAAACCTCTTCCACATAGGCACATTCTCTAGATTGTGCCCTTGAAGAGTTTGAATCTTTTCAAATATTCGTATAAGTCGACTGGAGTTCAAATTCTTGACTAAAGTTGCCCTCGTCTACTCCAGGGTGGTAGCCAGAGGGGGTGCCTAGGGTGGCTGTTACCCCCCCGCCCACCCCCCCCCCCCAAATTATATCAAAGCAAGCCAGCTATCTTTGAGCCTGTTCCAGGCGTTTAGATTGTGGGGAACAGCGAAAAACGGTGTGCGACAATCTATTAAAACGCCTGGAACAGGGTATACCTCTCAGTAAACTAGTCACGCTTTCTTAGATCTGAAAGTTCAGAGATTGTCGGTCGTACAATGTAATAGACTTTCATCTGCCAGTTGTTCTAAAGTTGTACTCTGGCATCAACCAGTGCTCACTGAGGATCCCTACAATGAGGAAACCTGCCGACGCCCCTGTATAACTCACTTTTGTGCACTCTCTAAGCGTTGAAACTCGAATCAATTCTTCTGTTATTTTGGCCCGTGCTTTTAGACTCAAGCGTTCATGCATTTACGTTTGTCTAATTTAACAGTAAGGGGAACATTTTGATCTACAGGGTTATGCTCCTGGACTCATTGGAATATCACATGGTGCCCTTCAGTTCATGGCGTACGAAGAACTTAAGAAAAGCTACAGTCACTACTTTAACACACCAATCGATAAAAAACTGGTAAGCAGTAGTCATTATTTTATGCATTGCTTTCATCATATTTATAGACTTCAGTTTAAGTTATTGAAAAGACTGCGAGCAGTCTTTCTTTTAGGCTAGTAGAGGATACTAAAAAAATTGGGAATGGTACTATCTTAACGGGGAATAAGGGTGCGAGCCTGACAACTGGGTGGGGGGTGGGGGGTGGGGGGCAAGCATTTCTAGCGTTCCTTTAATAGAATCATTCTGCACAAGTTCACGCTTCCCGGTTCCCACTCTTTCTTTGCTGGCTCCCTTCTCTTTGCCCTTTTTCCATTGCAAAACGGTGCCTCCTTTTGCTACTGCGCATGCGTTCTGCACATTTCGGGATATTTGGGTTTCTTAAGTAATTTGCCTACTAATACAACAATATTTTTGCGCGGTCTTAGACTATGTGGAAAAAAACAAAAAACCAATTGCAAGGCTGATCGGACAGCTAAGAAGGGTAATAATTTTATTGCCCAATATTTCGGTGAGACAAAACTCACCTTCATCAGGGGCTGTAAAAGCTAAGTAAAAATCGAATGGAACGGTTACAAGATTTAAAATGATTAAAATGAAAAGATTAAATATGATTGGTTGACAAACATAGAAAGCGGAAACGTGACTAAAAGCTTTTTTTAAAAAATAGAAATAGATTAAGTTTCATCTCGTCTGTTTATTCCGTGAGGTTCAAGTGTCTTGCCCTTGAGAAGCATTTTTGATTTCAAAGGGCAAGACACTTGAACCTCACGGAATAAACAGACGAGATGAAACTTAATCTATTTCTATTTTTTAAAAAAAGCTTTTAGTCACGTTTCCGCTTTCTATGTTTGTCAACCAATCATATTTAATCTTTTCATTTTAATCATTTTAAATCTTGTAACCGTTCCATTCGATTTTTACTTAGCTTTTACAGCCCCTGATGAAGGTGAGTTTTGTCTCACCGAAATATTGGGCAATAAAAT
Source organism: Siderastrea radians (assembly GCA_964017195.1). Lineage (NCBI taxonomy): Eukaryota > Metazoa > Cnidaria > Anthozoa > Scleractinia > Rhizangiidae > Siderastrea > Siderastrea radians. Next base: position 25,071,004 of record OZ024898.1, read on the forward strand.
TATTACCCTTCTTAGCTGTCCGATCAGCCTTGCAATTGGTTTTTTGTTTTATTCAACATTGCTGATCCTGATCTACACCAAGATCCGGCTTCACCTCGCTACTGTTTGTCCAAGTGGTCCTTGCATCGAGTTATGTGGAAAAAACAGATCTTAGGAAGGACTATCAGAATCCAAAAAGAAAATTGGGTGTAACCACGCATTTTTCAGAGATAATTGTGGTTGCTTAATTATATCTGAAAGATGCGTGGTTACCCACATTTTTCTTTTTGGTTTCCAGTTAGCCTTGCTAAGATCTACATGTACTTTTTCCCCATAGTCATAACCTTTCTAAAATTACATCTTTATTAGGACGCACCGTCCTGAACCTTTGTTGTGTATGTGTAACTGTTTCCTGTTTCTCCCGCCTCCCACCGCCTCGGGGAATCCCGCTTCCCGCCTTTTCTTTTCCTGCTTCCCGCACACTTCCCTCCCCCTGTCCCTCCTCCAACTAAATTGATTAGTCTTGTATGAGAGCAAGCTATTTTAGGAGGGGGCCTCCCCACCCCTCTTCACCCCAAGAAAGCTTGCGTTGCATACTACACTGTATTCTCGATCAACTGTCCCATACCTAAAGGAACTAGTGAGCGTGAGTTCGGAGTGTGGTACGTTGTATCCAAAGGAGGCCCTCGTCAGGCAATTTCCGAAATACTCTCCCTGGAAACGACATAAAAATTTGTAAAATTTCGTCTAACAGAGATGGCAATGAATATATGATAAATCCTGTATGTGAACCGCGGAAATGAAATCAAATGGAGAAATGATCCTCGCAGTGATGAAAGACATTAAAGAAATTTCGATTTAGCCTGGAAAAAATTTCAAGCCTCGAATTTTTTTTTGGTTGACCTAACATGTTGGTAATCTTGGAAGTGTCCTTTCTTGCCCCCAGAGCTCAACCGAGTATCTCATAATGGCGTCATTATCAAAAATCTTCGCTGCCACCACAACGTACCCATATCAAGTGGTCAGATCAAGACTTCAGGTAACACAAATCTGCTACGCGTGTTTCCCTTTCGATCAAGCATACGTTAATGGTTACAAGCGAACCATCAGGGAAATTACTAAATGCTGGGGTAACTTTGTGATGGGCAATGATGGCGACAGCCGAATAATGCAGCATGGCATGCTGCAATTTATCTCGCAACGCTGCGAAAAGCAACAGACTCGATAGCTAGTCTACTTTTCCTGCTATTCGCGACGAAATTTTAGCTGCAAACAGGTTGCGAAAACTGGACGTTACACGCACCGCAACTTGTCTCGCAACGGCGTTGCGTTGTAAGTTGCAAGTAAAACTGCCTCGTGTAACAGCGCCTTATGATTATCACATGCGACTTCTGTAGCGTGCCTTGGTCACGTCATTGAAAAGACCGTAATCTACTCACATCGTTTATCGCTGTCTCTGGTAACGATTGTTGTAGGATTTTAAAACATGCTTCAAAACCCTACGACATTTTTTACATTGTGTGCGACAATTGTGAGCAGGTTGTAGCTTTGAATTACAACAAACAACTAGCATCGTAGGCTATTCTGCAGCACGGTGCATACAACATACGTGCAGGTGCTACTGCTTAAATCGGCCGTAGTATGTTTAAACTCTCACATAAACTTTCCAGTTCTTCTAAATTCCCTTCCTTAAGATGATTTCACCTTTAGTTCACGCCAATCAATGCTTATTTTTATTCTTATAGAATCAGTATACTATGGCTGAATATAACGGGGCATTGGACATCATCTGTAAACCCTTCAGGTAAGAGAGTAACGTGCGCTGTGTTTTCTAGAACAGAATGAACTTTTAATGCGTTTCTTGAAGTCAAAGCTACTATCAGGGCAGGGCTAAAAATTAACTTCAGTGTTTGGTCGCCACTCAGGCCAGTATCCCTGAATTCTTAGTGGCCCAGGCCAAAATAAAGTAGCCCTCAAATTTCCTTTACTAACACAAAAAATTTTAAACCGTTTTTACTCGAATAAACGCCTCACGGCTGTTTGAGCCCGTGTTTTTTAGTAGGGTGTTCGACTGAAACGCCAAAAGAACAAGAACGTTGCTTGATCTTAACTTTGTCTTGAAAGCTCACATTTCCCAATGTACTGTCGGGAAATTGGTAAAATTGTTATAATAATAAAAATCTGTTCGGTCTGTGTTGGGGATCATTCGTCTCGTTCTTCTTTGCTCTTTTCTTCACCTGTAGGTTCTGACTTGGTCTTTAAATCCCAAAGAAAAACTGGACCATTATTTTCCAAATACGGACAAAACGATCTTGTCAACATCTATAAACTTCAATATCACGATTCTCAGTTTCTTTCGACTGCTTTTGAATTCAGGTGAAAAGTAAGTCTATTATATCGAGCAGTCTTGAGTGATTTTGCCGATATTCATGTTTGAAAACGTACCGCATTGAACTCTGGGTATGTCTGGATTCTCGTGTCAGTAAAATCAAAATGGCGTCTACATATGGGAGCGATCTAAAACTCGATCACGAACGACTTTGAATTTTGCGCTTAAGAACTAAACTTTTACTACAATTGACGAACTTAGAGTCGAGGAAAGAAAGGAAAGAAAAGAAAGGCACTCCAATGAAATAACATTTTATTTTATTGTTATTGCTACTCTTTTCGTACTTCTCAAATCGTAGTCGCTCTTCTGGCGATCAAAGCTCAACTTTTAGTGGCCCTGGACACTTTTTAATCGCCACGGGCGACCGTGCGACTGCCAAGTTTTAACCCTGTCAGGGTCGTAACGCGGTATATGGGATCGGGGATCAAAGGGGTGGGATCAGGGATCAGAAGCGTGGTATCTGGAATCACAGGCCCGGGATCAGGGATCAGAGACCATGGGATCGGGATCAGCAGTTTTTTAGGGATCAGGGATCAGGCTGTACCATATTTGTAGGATAAGGGACCAAAATTGGTCACGCTTTTGGAATCAAGGATCAGAAATTTGCGTACAAAAATGGGATCAGCTTTGAAAAAACATACCTCGTTATTACCCTGTACCATGGCAATTTTATAGTCGGTGTTCTTTGAGCTTCCAATTAGCATAAATTCATCGAAACCAGGAGCCATTACACGGATAGTCAAACTCCAATAACATGACGTGACATGACTTGACAACACATGACATGACATGACATGACATCACATCACATCACATCACATCACATCACATCACATCACATCACATCACATCACAACCCAACACAAGACAACACAAGACAACACAACACAACAACACAGCACAACACAAGACAACAACAACAACACAGCATAAGACAACACAAGACAACACAACAACAACAACACAACATAACAAAAATTAAATAAATAGTTGATAATGCCAGTTTTCTATAAGACATCTTTGGCAATATACATGTAGTTTTTTTTAATGCAACTTTAACTTTTATCGCACTTTGATAAAATTTCTAGCCTTGATCTCGTTATTGAATTGTAGATACGAAGACGTCAGAGGATTTTACAAAGGACTGGTTCCTAATGTCCTCAGGTAAATAAATAATAAATAAATGAATAAATAAAAACACTTTATTTCAATAGGGTGCATAATTACAGTCAAACTGTAGTCTCCCTTATGGCCCTATGAAACGTCCAGGTCGAATTGGAATTTGGAAATGTTGGTTTTTATGGAGGGAGGAAAACCGGAGTACCCGGAAGAAACCCTCGGGGCAAGGACGAGAACCAACAACAAACTCAACCCACATATGACACCGGGACCGGGAATCGAACCCGGGCCACATTGTTGGAAGGCGAGTGCTCTCACCACTGCGCCATCTCTGCTCCCCAACATGAAATTTTCCTCCATTTTGACTGGTTCAGAGGCCCCTTACTCCACCTGCTGCCTCATCTCTCCAGTGACCACATAAAAACCTTTCATTTATGTCGCTTTTTTTGAACTCACGGTAAAATGACCAATCAAGAGGGTCTGAATAGCAAAATGTACCGGCGTCTTTCTACCTAACTGCAGGAAAGTAGCTTGGATGTAACACGTTGGAATTCACCTGTCATTACCACAGTAAAAGAAACTTCACGGTATACGTACCACGATAAAACTACCACAGCAAGCTGCCTTTACCGCGAAGAGTGTACCCATGGCTTGTTTTTTGACTTGTCTTTGCTTCAGAGCTGGCCCACAACGTAGCTTGTGTATTGACATCTGTTAACTTATGTGGTAAATTATTTGCCGTGAGAAATCGGTCTTAATTTATTCATTTATGTATTTTTTTTTTCAGAGTTACCCCAGCCTGTGCACTGACTTTTGTGGTTTACGAAAACGTTATCCACTTCCTTATGCCGCTAAGCTAATATTAAAGGAATTAAGAGGTTGTCTCGCTTATTTCCGACCATCGATTTTTTTTTCGTAAATTCGAATTGTCTCATCTGCTGGGATTTTAAAGCCTTTACCTAGTTAATCTATAAAATGGGTTTCGTTTGATTAAAAATTCTATTTTGTGTTTTTTAGGATCTATCGAAGTTTGGTCCGACCCACAGCAATTACGCGCCTTCCGAAACGGTTAAAATAGCACATATTGTAATTGCTCTCAAAAAATAAATATTCGCTGAAAAGATCCAGTTCTTTTTGTAAACTATAGATTCATCATTGTAGTTTATTTAGCAATGTTTCAATTATGATTCATTCCTGTTTCTTCATAGGCCAAAAGAAGATTTCCGACCCGCCTAATCCAGCTTTGAACGAAACACGGAAATAGCCCAACTTTGAAGGCAAATTTTAAAAATGTGGCACCTGCTTGAGACTACTTAATTACATGAACAGAATCTATAAATGACCCTTTCTTAAAAACAAGAATAAAATTTGTCAGCACACCAAGTCTGCAAAGCTGACAACCGCTTAAAATTCAGGAAATTTTCAAAATTTATAGGTAACGAACATCTTCGTCTTTACAGATTTTTCGGATAAATTCGCATACCATAACCTCTTAAGGTCTCTCACCTGGCTTTAGAATGTCTGTTCCGGTCTTTACAGCCATTACTAAATTCTTGGTAACTTCAAAACTAATAGCTTTTCCTTCAGCTGTAGATTTGTACACGTTCCCAATCAGATGCCTCTTAGTAGCGTGACTGTCACATCGCAACATAAGTATAAGAGAAGCGTGAAAGTTCTTTGCATCGCTGACCGTAGTGTTGCTCAAAGCCGCTTTTGATCGGGCATATTCCTCTTAAAACCTTTGCAGGGACATGTTACAGATTAATGTTACCATGCATATAAGTAGTAAACGGTAAGCCGAGATCGATATAAACTGCTTCGGCCATCTTGTGTTTACAACATGTTTATTCGTTCCCAGTCTCCTACGAGCTTAACATTTCAGTCAGCCTGACACTTTTTGAAAGGGATAATAAGAGATATGAAATATCTGAAATATCTAAGATCCGTTAGCAGGATTCATAATAAAACAGTAATAAAGCGTTCACTAGTAAAAATAATAAAAAATATAAGTTTTTGGCAGCCAGCCAGCCAGCCAGTTCATAATAAAAGGGAGGAAAGAAAACTAAGGGAAGAGAAGGAAAGAGTCTGAAAAGATAACTGAGTTTTTTTAACAGCAACAAAAAACAAGAGATATATTTCTGGTTAAAGGCAATTCATTAAAGATTTTATCAGTCATAAAATACTGTACTGTATACTGTTTACAGGTAAAGGACTTCGATTACTCAGCCGCTTGGTGTGTGTTCAGTGTCGGATTTAAACCTTTAACTTTTACAAGGCCAGATAGGAACCTACCAATATATTAATCAAAACACTTATTACATAGCTAGCGACACTGAATATTGAATATTGTTACTGCTCTATGTTTTTCTTGGCAGACTTAATGCGTTAATTTCTACGCAATTTACAGTCTGTTTCTATACACAGAGAGATTTACATGCTGTTGTTCGTTTTAAGTGTTTACTGGCGATGAGAACTGTTTTCGATCATGAAACAAACAAGTCAATACCTTCAGCCCAAACAAATCTATTTATAGAGAGTAGCATCGCATGTACACGCTGCAATAACCACGCTCAGTTTGCTAAGGAGAATGCCTTTTTTGTCTTTGGACTTGAAAGGTACTTCAAGATGCGAAAGAATGCTTTTAAGCATTTGAACATTAAAAGCTGACAGTTTGCTTTGGTGATAATATTCACAGAGGTCGTAAACCTCAAAAGTAATGGGATGCTTCAGCCCAACTTGATCAGTTATTTCTTCAAGTAACTCCTGTCGTTCTGTATCTTCCACAAGACATGCAACATCTTCTTCTTTTTCGACTGACATTCCAAGTAAGCCCTTTTCTTTGCGCCGTGACGCTGCAAGACGGGAAAAGAAGCCCTGGATCTGTGTTTTTGTCAACCATTCTGTACTACTAAACTGGCGCTCGTTTGATGGATTTCTTGCTGTTCTCATATCCTGCTCTACTTGAGCAGGATCAGCCTTCCGGCCAGTTTTTTCACCAATATCGAATTTGGCCTTTAGATAATCTTTAACTTTCGGCGAAAAACGAGTTGAGCCTGTGCTGGTCTTGCTAATAGCCCATCCCATTTTCAGAGATTGTCTGCTGGGTGTGTCAGAAGAGGTGGGCAATGTAACGCAAGGTGATTTTTCAGCTACATCCACCGTTGCAAATTTTGCTGCCCAGTCTCTCCTTATCCGGTCGTAAATACTTTCACTCTGTGTTCGCTTCTTGGCGTGTTGGCCGACATCAAGGTGCATCTCGAGATCTGTAAATGAATCAAACACTTCAGTACATCCTGGCACAGAGCACTCAAAAAGAGGATTTATATCAGTTGAAGGCTCCTCCTGTTCCTGTGAAGGCTTTTTTCTAGGCTTCAGCTCCCGGTCTTTGATTGTATCAGGAAACCCCTCTTCCGTTTGAAGCATAGTTGGCCCCTGGTTTTGAACATAAACTGTGTCGTATGGGAAAAGCTTCCCTCGACCAATACCATAAGCTTTCCAGGCTCGGATTCCTGACTCTTCAAAACGGAAATTGTGGAAACCACCAAAGTGGTCGAGCTTATTGATCAGAAGAGTTTTCCTTGATTCATCCACAACACTTACTGAAGTAGACGTTCCCCTAACAGGATGTTGTTGGAGAGCCTCTCGCATATCCGACGCCGTCAGGATATCGTGTCCTTCAGAGCAGTACGTTCGAATTGATGATTTCAGAGGACAAAGAATGCGGTCGCAGATGTCTTTTCCACTTTGTGGTTCGGAGAAGTCATAGGCTTCAACGTCGATCCCAACTCTTTCTCCGATGTCTTTCACTGCAGATATCAAGAAGTTACTGTGGTAGCATCCTGCTTCGTCCGACCTGAGGTAAACACTTTTAACATCATTTGCTTTCAAGTAGTTAAGCAAATGCTCAATTATTGATGCTACTGCGAACCAATCCTGTGTACATTGGTCAAACAAATGTGCAAAAGAAGTAACCTTAAGCTCTCCTGTTGACCCATCACGAGATATCACGCTACTAACGTGCCAACTAAGGCCTCTCTTGCCATACCAATCGCTCTGCTTCTCACGGAAACGGATTTGCAGAAATTTCATGGCCCAGTCCATGACAATTAAATTTGAACTGGGATCTAATTTCTCTAGAAGTTCTTGCTTTGCACGTTCTTGGTTTGTCGACCTCATGATATGTGCTTTCCACTGATTGATGGCCTTTGTAGCTCGCTCGAAATCATAAATGAAGTCTTCTTGTTGCTCCTTGCTATAAAATTTGGTGTCTTTACTTTTGATCACGTTCCCTATCTTGTCAAGGCAAATGGATATGTCGTCGCACTGGCTACAGGAAGTTTGATGTTCATGTCCACATTGTTCTTTTAGGTCTGAATCACTGGCATCACTAAGTGCGAACTTCAGACAATGATCAGGACATCCGCTGTCATCTTGCTGACAATGATTGCGATATTCGGTTTTGAAATAGCGTTTACCAGCTTGGATAGACTTCTTCATTTCTTCTGCCCAACTCTTTTCTTCGCCCATCCGTTGAAGATCATCAACTATTTTACAAATTCCTTCAAAACCGGCCGACCCATCAGCTGCAGTATTGTCAAGACCACACAACGACCTTTGTTGGGAGGCCTCCCGCACTTCAAGAATGCGAAACAACGTCGCACGGCTAAGAGGTACAACCTTTTCCTCTTCACAGAACATTAGATACTGGCTTATCATGGTTGAACGAGTAACTGTCCGAACCACCTTTGGCATGGTTATTTCTTCACCGTTGTCCAACTTCAGCTTTCGGGTTCCAAACGCGACATCTTGATAAAAGTACGGTCGATTAATAAAATCAACGAAATGGTCTACAAGATTTGTATCCAGGCGAACGCGATGAAATGACTGCTTCTCAACGATTAAACCAGGTCCACATTCTCGAGCATGAGCTCTTGCTCTCTTTATTTGCCAAGTAGTTATGCTTTCGTAAGGCTCATGCAGCTTTTGCAGTTTTTTCATTGAATAACGGTAAGCATAAATACTAAGGATTTGTGTTTTTAAGTTTTTTGTTGGAGCATTTTTGTATGCTTGCATAAGAGCCACCAAGTCACCGGAAACATGTTCGGTTTCTACATCTGATAACTGGACACATGACTGCAAAAGTTTTTCTCCAGCGTTTGGTGCGATTATTTCACATACAATGCTGCATCCTTCCATTGCTTTTTCAATGCATATTTCTTTTTCACTCTCTGTCGCTTCATCCCAAGTAGATTTCAACTGAAACGTCAAAGGAGTAACTTTCCCGACATTTGTTTTCTCTGATAAAGTGACCATTGTTTCATTATATGAGGCAATCAAAGACTCTACCTTTTGTGCCCTTTCTTCCTCTTCTTCTGAGTCTTCATTATCATCTTCCGTCCATTGCTCGGGCATCCACTCCACCTGTTTTTCGATCTCAGATTGTAGAAGTCTAGACGTCACTGGTGTACATTCCAAGCTTGCTGTGCTATTTAAATTTATTGCTGCCATCTGTTTGGCGAGTCTACAAAATCAACAAAGTATAAACGTATTTGCACTGAGACTGAGTGAACTGTTTACACCTGATTGAAGAAACGTTGATCCATGAAAGCAAAACACTTAAACAATGCGACCCAAATGTTTACTGGAAAATGTGCCTGTGACTTTATAATAGGACAGGTTGCATATATCATTTTCTGAATATGCTCTCACAAAAAGAATAGATAAATCATGAAATATCACTAAGCTTACCAATGCTATTTACCCAGAATCCCATCAGGCCTTATCGCTTACCCTTTTCACATTATACCTTTATTTAAAACATTTATCCAATAGATTGCTCTGTCCTTTGTAAAAAGCGAAATGATGCAGTTTGATATAGATTGAATTTATAAAAATGTGAGCCGAGTAAAATATTATTCGTGTAATTATGGACAGTTGTCTTGAAAAGTGAGGAATGTGTCAGGATGTGTTAATCCTAGTAGGTATTTTTTGGTACAACAAGCTTTCTTCTATAACTAGCTCAATTGATGAAAAATATGCAACATATAACAGCAAACAGTTTTTGTCTGCAAACCTCAAATCCTGGTTTTCTGTTTTTTCTTTATCCTTTTCGTCACATGCATTGCGGCGCCATCAATCCGAAATGTTCTTCAGATTTTTTCTTTTGTTTCTTCAGACAGGAAGTACAAATCGCTGGGCAAATAGACAAAAACATGTTAGTTATAGATATCGTTGGCCTTGTTAACATATATTTTTAAGGAAAAGGTCCTGAAGTGTCTTTATACTTTATAAGGTACATCTAAACTCAGGTGTAACTGCCGTTATCATTTTTATTAATTTGCCTTCTCCAAGTTAAAAAAGGATTGGGCACGAATTTAAAAACAGGACGTATCCCATTACTAGAACAACACATTTTCGCTGCTGCCTAGGAGCAAACTAATAAGACACACTTAGCAGCACAACGCTCTGGAAACAGTTATTTTCATTTCAGCGAGAATTGGTATTTATAATAATTTGAGAGTTTGAGATATTTAATGTCGTTCTCTTACCTGAACCAATTGGAACTGTTACCCCAAAAATAGTTTGAATGTTTTTAGACATCTGCACGTTCACCACATCTCTGTTCTTGAGTTTTTTCCTTGCTCCAGAATGGAGTGGGTATTGGCATGTCCTTAAAGGACGCCAATTACGTCCCAGGTTGTATCTGTGTTTTGGGCAAATCGAATAGCATTCCCGCTGGTGTGTTGACAAGTCGAATTTGCCAGCTCTCATAAGTATGAGATCGTGTTCTTCGACATTTCCTATTAGTTTGGAAAGATGGCAACTCCGCAAGTGACTTTCTATGTCATCTTTGCACTCCAGTAAGTTTTTCACGACAAACGGACAACCGCGGAAATCACCACAACTAGATTTTCGCAACTCCGAGAAAGAACACTTCGACTCCATTGCAAGTTGTCGATTTCACTATTGTATTACACTCACAAGGAAACTGGGAACGAAAACACCTGTTGTAAACACAAGATGGCCGCAGGATTTTACAATCTCCGACGCACCGTTTACAACGTTTATATGTGGTAACACAGTCCCAAATATGTCCCTGCAAACGTTTTAAGAGGAATTTGTCCGACCAAGAGTAGCTTTGCGCAAATCTACGGTCAGCGATGGAAAGAACATCCACGCTTCTTCTACACATATGTTGCGATGTGTCACGCTAGATGCATCTGATTGGGAACGTGTACAAACCTAAAGCTGGTGGAAAAAGCTATTAGTTTTGAGGTTACTTAGAATTCAGAGATGGCTGTAAAGACCGGAACAGACATTCTAAAGGCAGGTAAGAGACCTTAAGAGGTGTTAGTATGCACATGTATCCGAAAAATATGTAAAGACGAGGTGTTCGTTACTTTTTAATTTTGAAAATTTCCTGAATTTTAAGCGGTTGTCAGCTTTGCAGACTTGGTGTGCTGACAAATTTTATTCTTGTTTTTAAGAAAGGGTCATTTATAGATTCTGTTCATGTAATTAAGTAGTCTCAAGCAGGTGCCACATTTTTAAAATTTGCCTTCAAAGTTGGGCTATTTCCGTGTTTCGTTCAAAGCTGGATTAGGCGGGTCGGAAATCTTCTTTTGGCCTATGAAGAAACAGGAATGAATCATAATTGAAACATTGCTAAATAAACTACAATGATGATTCTATAGTTTACAAAAAGAACTGGATCTTTTCAGCGAATATTCATTTTTTGAGAGCAATTACAATATGTGCTATTTTAACCGTTTCGGAAGGCGCGTAATTGCTGTGGGTCGGACCAAACTTCGATAGATCCTAAAAAACACAAAATAGAATTTTTAATCAAATGAAACCCATTCTATAGATTAACTAGGTAAAGGCCTTAAAATCCCAGCAGATGAGACAATTCGAATTTACGAAAAAAAATCGATGGTCGGAAATAAGCGAAACAACCTCTTAATGGCCAGCAGGGTGGCCAGCAATTATGGACCAAATCCGATTTAACCTGCA
>OZ024898.1:25083050-25110050 GCA_964017195.1 Siderastrea radians
GAGGCGCTGCCTGTAAGCATCGAGCAAAGTTGGAAATCGGCCCACAAATCAAAATTTTGAAACTTTGTCAGAATAAGGCCTATTACATGCCTGATTCATTGGCATAATTTGTTTTCTCTAAAACTCGAAAATTTTATTTTGGGACGCGTTCATTTTAAGGGGGCATTTTTTGTAGTGAAAACCGAAAAAATGCAAAATTTGAAAAACCGGTAAAAATTTACCAAAAACATCGTAGCCAATGAAACTTAACCCAGTTGTTAATGGCAATCTATAGATATCAGTCATATATATTTCATCTGGGTCAATAATGTTTTGGTCTAAGAAAAGTATGTTCAAAGGTGGCGCCTTTTTCCTGATACTCATACAGTTAGGGACTATGCTTCATTTCCCGGGATATTTCTCGAGTAGCAGACAGACTTTGGAAAATTGGTTTACACTTTTCGAAAGGGCTTATGTTGGTGTAGTTTTTAATACACGAATTGCCGCGGGCAACCATTCTGTCTTTGCAGAAGAGCTCCTCAAAAATGCCTAAAATTCGACTTTTCTCGAAATGCCTTCTGGGCGATGCGGTCTGGAGGACTGGTTACGAGTTACAGAATTTCCAGCTGTGGCAATTAAGACACTACAAAATGACAGAATCTGCTTTGTTTTTTTATGTTTCGACGCTGTCTCCGATTTATTACAGATATTTTGGTCATTTTTTACGCAATGAGCCACACAAGTAAGTTGTTGTAATACGGGACGATTGGTGCACGGGTCGTTGATTTGTTATTCCGACTTTCTCTCAACTAAGAAGTCTCTCTCCTTAAATGTCCTCTTGTGCAGGAAACTTGTAGGTAATCATCCCGCCTTTGATTGACAGACTATTTACAAAATCTGTTCATGTTACATGCCATCGGATTGTATAGTTTTTTGGGGGAAAGTACTGGAAAATACCTGGCGACGTAAATTTGCGGTATCACTAACTTTGACACAGGGATTGCGGGAAGAAAAATATCTGAAACTACAAAAGGGCGTAGAAATGTGGTCCAGAGTAGGGATGGATGCCGCCACGCATTTTTGGTCCTAAGTAACAACCTAGCCCTGCAACCATATTGCTAATAATAAAAGGGTAACTAGAATTACTACTTACAAGAGCACCTATTCAAAAACGCAATAAGGGCATCTCGATACGCCTCCTTCTTTCGTCCCTTAACCTTAATGGAAAAGTGGCCAACCATGGAGCGCATCTGGGTCATCTTGAGGCTTTCGATCTCTGACTCTGTCACCAGGCACAGGTTCTTTCCAGAGAACAGCAAGTGATGAGTGATTTTCTGCTGTAGCGCTTCCATCACATCCGAGTGGACAGCCAACTGCTTCCTCGCAAATTCTTCAGCCTCATCATCGGATTCGGTGGCATCTCTTCTCTTACATGCCATTCTAGAGAAGAACAAGAACATTTGTTGGGGACACAGGAACTCCTCCACGGTGAAGATTCGCTTCCCGTTCTCGTCTCTCAGGCATCTTATCCCCTTCGAGACGTCATCTGGGTTGGCCTTGACCCCCGTGGTCTCGCCATGTTTAAACTTTCCCTCCAAGTATCTCTTTTGCTTGGAATTGAACCAGTGGAGTGGTCTAGCGGACTCCCAACCAGCCCATCCCTCCCGCAGACAAGGGGAACGAACCACTGTGTATTTTTAGGACTTCTGCGATGATTTCACTGGCTTTATGGGTGTAGCAGTCATGCGTTTTCGAGGTGGCTTCACTCCAAGGACGCTTCCTAATAAAGCCGAGAGGCCCAATACTGCACTCATCCACGAATCATTGCAAAGCTGCTACTTTGCCTTCGTCAGTGTTATCTGGAGGTCTGGGGTATTGTGCACACGTGGCTTGGCTGATGCTGTCATCAGTCGTCGACTGCGTCTCTTCCTAGGATGAGGAAGGCTGGTACAGAGTACTGTCAGGGCTAATGGCCAACCTCTCGAGGTATCGTGTAAGTGCTTCCATACTCTCTTCTTGTTCATCTCCCAGGACGCTGACTTCACTGGCCACGGAAACGCTCTTAAGTGCCTACGTTAAAAATTTAAAAATGAAAATATAACGTAAATTACTACTCAAATGCCAGCAGACCATAGCATACCGCCGATTTCCGTGTGTCGTGTCCGCATTCCCTTCAGGCAATGCTGGAAGGTTGGGTGTTATTTTGTGGCCCCTTCTCTGGTGTAATGCTATCACCTTTCCCACTTCTTTCTTTCATCTTTTATTTGAAACCCTCTACATGTACGTGCATTGTTTTTCTTTTAAATAAATTATTGGATAAACCTGCGTCCTGTGTTGAAACTGAAACGCGCTGGGAGACTAGAGACTGGTGGCAGGGGGGGGGGGGGTTGGGGTTTTGCGGACTTCTTTTTCAAGGGGAAGGGGTCTGTTTGAAGGCCGGAAACTCCAGGGAAGTGCAAGACGAAAACGGAAATTCCAGCGGAGGTCTCTTAGACGGGGGAGCAACGTTTATTTCATGCAACTGGCTGTAGCGATGCGCTTTTTCCCCTTTTTTCTGCTCTGTCCCACGCCCACTGTACCCCCAGTCTCTTACCCAGTCGCTTGCTTAAAAAAAGGAGAGCGCAAGGAATTGTGGGCCCAAAAGAGGACTCCCATAATCCTCTGCGCGTCCTCTTCTCGCCCCACATTCCCTTGCGCGCTCCGTTTTCCTACTAACAAGCGACTGGGTACGAGTCTGCTGCATTGCTTGCTCGTCGCCACAGGATACCCACTACGCTGAATTAGCCTGTGGCACAGCCTAGGCTACTAAAGCGTTCTCTCTTTATACGTCGTATGGATAGTAAACAGAAGAGAAAGTAATAAAAAAGAAGAGTAGGTCTCTACAGGCATGAGGGACCCACTGCAAAATGATTACATTCACTATTTTTCCACACCTCTTTTGACTTCCCTTCATGGGTCGCAATGCTTGTGTTTAGCTTTTCGCGGCACTGCCCACGGATTGCTGGAAGAATTGACAACATATAATAGAGCCTTGTTAGCGGGTACGGTAGTTAGTGCGACATTCCTAATAAATAAAAATAATACAGATGAATACCTGAGCCGATAGGTGTTAGTGATCCAGTCCTGTTGAATATTTCCTCCGACAGCTTCTTATTGATAGTGCGATCACCCGTGTGCTTTTTTGAGCGGTGACATCCGACCCTCTCTGGGACCTGGCAAAGTTTTTTCCGCCCTCTCCATTTGATGCCAAAGGAATCTTGAGGCTTTGGATACACGCGAAAGTTTACGGCAGCGGTCCCCTCAAATACTCCTAATACATAGAAAAGGAGACCGTGAACAAATCACACCCTATAGGGAAAGATGCTGAAGAGAGGGGCATGAACATGTCCTTACCTGCCCCCATCAAAATCAGCTCTTTCTCAGACGACACGTCCTCTCCACGCATTTTCAACATAGCTAAATGCCCTGTTATGTCGCGCTGACAATCACTTAGCGCTTGATATTCAGAGATCTCTGTATCTTTCACAGTAACTGAACCACACTCCGTCCCGGAAAGCTTTCCATTCCCACATTTATCCATTTTTGGCACTTTTACGAACAAAACTTTCTGCTACACAATTCACATGCTTCAAGATCTGGGGTTTGGAGGCCCTTCGAGCATTCGTGCACGTCTATCGAGCAGCATTGTTTTGCAATTAATTGACAGGTCGACAGGCGAGGTTTTCTCAGTGAATATAATGTCTTGAATTTTGAACTATCCTCCAAGAAAACAAAGATTGTGAAACAACATTATATTTTAAAATAGTCAAAATACCTTTGTGAATTCCGATAACGTGTTTTCCGGGGAAGTTTAGAACAAGTAGAAGTACTGTAGGATCCGGATGTTTTTAGCACCTGTAACAAATCAAGCTCGACGAATGCTATAATTGAATTTGGTAGTTTCCCACGCATGCAAATTGCAAATAAACAAACTCCTACCAACTCTTTTACTCAACTTCTTTGTTCGAAAGACCCGGTCTTTACGCATCGTTGTAAGATTTTCTTCTCGATTGAGATGTGTCAAGTGAAGTTTCGTGTATATACCCTCTTATGGAAATATTTTTCCCACATAAGATTTTCTAGTGAATCTTCCAAGGACTAGGACCTACGTATACCGGCAAGCCAAACATTTCGAGCTACTCTTGACATGCAGTATACAGCGGCACCGCTCCTGCATAGCAGAACAACTACAGACAATTCATTATCAATGAGCAAAACGTCCATCGACAGGTTTAATGGATTGAAGAAGCGTTGCTCGTGTGTTTTACGGCGTGCGATGGTGTAGCTACACCAGCGTAGGAAGGAACGCCGCGTGTATATCTGTAAGGCTCATCGGACTAGCAGAACAAAACAATTTGGCAATAAAACAGAGACACAGTCGAATAAAAATAAACAAAGCAGTTTTTGTCATATTATATAGCTTATTACCAGTGCTTGTATTTTCGTTACCAGCCCTCCAGACCGTGTCGCCTTAGAAGGCGTCCCAAGAAAAGTCGAATTTTGGGCTTTTTTGATGCGCTCTTCTGGAAACGCATAATGATTGCCCGCAGGAATTTTTATATCAAAAACTACACCAACATAAGTCCTTTCAAAAGGTGTAAACAAATTATCCAAACTCTGTCTACTACTCGAGATATATCCCGGGAAATGAAGCATAGTCCTTGACTGTACGAGTATTAGGAAAATGGAGTCATCTTTGAACATACTTTTCTTAGACAAAAACATTATTGATCCAGATGAATTATATATGACTGACATCTATAGATTACCCTTAATAGCTGCCTTAAGTTTTATTGGCTTCAAAGCTTTTTGGTAATTTTTACCAATTTTTCCAATTTTGCATTTTTTCAATTTTCACAACAAAAAAATGCCCCCTTAAAATAAATGCGTCCCAAAATAAAATTTTCGAGTTTTTGAGAAAACAAATTATGCCAATGAATCAGGCATGTAATAGGCTTTATTCTGAGAAAGTTTCAAAATTTTGATTTGTGGGCCGATTTCCAACTTTGCTTGATCCTTACAGGCAGCGCCTCTTAAGTTCCCCATTAAACAATCAACTTGCTTATTTTTTTTTGCACTACATAAGATTGGCATAGAACTGTTTGTCAAGGTCCTATGGGGCGATACAATGATTTGCTGGAAGTGGTTGCCAGTAGAAGAGGAATGGTGTTTGCGTTCTTCAACGTCTTGGTATGAGTGCCTATCAGCGTACAACACCAAACGCTGCGTTACACGGGTTACAATGACATTTGTATCCACTGCAAAATAACAATAAGCGGCTTTGTGTATTGCACAGTC
Source organism: Siderastrea radians (assembly GCA_964017195.1). Taxonomy (NCBI): domain Eukaryota; kingdom Metazoa; phylum Cnidaria; class Anthozoa; order Scleractinia; family Rhizangiidae; genus Siderastrea; species Siderastrea radians. The sequence goes on from OZ024898.1 coordinate 25,088,367, forward strand.
AGTTTTGGCTAAATCTTGCTGCTTAAAGTGGTTGAATGGTTGCTGAATTCACTGTCTTCTTGCTCAGGTGATTGAGTTGTTTCTGCAATACGGCAGAAGGGCTTCCCAATTTTTTCCGTCGAACTCACTTCTACTTGAGTAATGATTTATCAGTAAAGCCCTCCTCTTAATAGCGGAACTCCTTTGCGGCCGAAGGCCGCAAGAGTGGAGCCCCATACTCATACTAAGAGGCGTCCTAAGAGGCATGCTGGCAATTTTTTATGGTCATTGGCAAGCGGAATGACTCGCGGGCGCTTCCGCACGTACGTCGCATTTCATGACATTCTTACATGTAGCAATTTTTGCGCAGCTTCTAGCCAATGGCGTGCGAGGAATCGCGTAAGTCTTTTGACGCGTGTTGCACAAGCGACTCGCGTAGAGGTAAAGTAACTCTTGAAAACAGTGGATAATTTTACAGTAAAATGGATATCCAGCGGCCATAACATGATGAAAAACAGGATTCTACATTCAAGGTTGTAAGGTTAGAACAAAATCAAGCTTATAAGTCGAGCACAAAAGTACTTATTTGCGAACAAATGATTCTGACCTAAAGCATGACCTTTGTATTTTAAAACGAATGAAGCGTAGCCGTTTGCCAAACAGAATTAGAAGAACATAGCTTTCCAACTGACAGTTGTAGAACAGAATCAAAGCTATTCACAATAAACAGATTGAATTTACTACAAAATGTGTCAAATGTGTCCAACACTGTGCAATAATCTGTGAACAAAACCAAAAGAGAATTTCTAGTAGTTTCGAAGCGAACACGCGTCTCCAATTACAAAATACAAAGCGACAAATAGAGCGGTTTCCAATTGAGTGTCGAAAGTAATTTGTGTTTTGCATTGGTTTTGCTTAACTTCGCTCTGTGATTGGTTAAAATCTTTCGCGCCACTTTCTCGGCCAATCAAGAGTAAAGCTCAAACCAATCAGTCGCGATTTGCTCGCGCTCGCACGCGTTTTCCCGCGCTTGACGCCGGTTACATGTACTTGCTTCGAGTTCTGATTGGTTCATTGGGTAATTTGTGTTTGTTGTGATTAGCTGGGGTAATTACTTTGGTTTTGGTTTTACGACACTCATTTGAAAAGCGCTCTAAAATAACAGCAATCAAAACAAATGAAAAATGCCGATAAACGATTGAATGAATTTGCCTAGCGAACTTAAAGTGAAAGCACAAATAGATAAACTAGATTTGCTTGAATCACGAAACAGAATTATAACTCTAAGTTTTTTTTTTGTACGTTTTTTATTGCAATAAAAAGCTTTATTGGTGTTAGTGCTTACAGTACAAGAAAAAACAATAAACTAACAAGAAGCAAAAAAAAAATGAAGGTATTGACGTGCGTTACAATTACTTTTACATAACAGTGCATACATTTATCGCTAAACTTACTTATACAAGGGTCTAAGCTGAAGAAAACATACAAATAGTAGTATTAAAAAAAAACTACAAAAGATTTCCATATATTTCTTTGCATTCAGGCAGTTTGTTATTTTGGATTGCGATTTCTCTTTGTATATTAAGTTTTTCTTTTAGGAGTGACAGAAAACTTTCGAAGCATAGTTTTTCGTCGTCTAAACATTTACAGAAAATGGAGTATTTCGCAATAAGATGCGTGTAGTTTAATGAGTACAAGTGCATCCAAAAAAATTAAATCTGAAAATCGCTGAACTAGAGCACCAGTAACATTAAAGTTAGATAAGTCTTTAGCTCCGAAGGTATTTGTGTCATATTTCCTGAATGGGTGATAATTAAAACTCAAGATAAAGCGAACAATTAAAGAAAACCTAACACAGTAAGCGAAACTAAAACAAACAAGAAAGTAAATAAATAAAAAAGTAGCTAGCGAACAATACAGTGTTCGTTTGGTTTAAGCTTTGTTTTGCCCCACTCGCTTTTAAGCAGTATAAAGAATTTATACTGGAGGCTAACACAGATTGAACCGATTTGGTAGTGTCCAATAAACTAAATCATAGTAAACAGTTATCCGTCAGAGCGTAGAATCTGGCCTGGTGGGAAAAGTTTTCCTCTAATATATAACTGATCTGGTTTCGATCGACTAAAGGATACTGGAATTCCGTTTCTTTTTGCGTTATTGTAATTTTCCATCTGTGCTCTCCTCCTATCCACAAGTTCTTGTGTAGATCGCGGAACATTTGAAAGTTTGTACCCTTCAGGCGGGAACCCAGCGAGAGAATCTTTTCCACATCTTTAGATCTAAGGAATCTTGCTAAGATTGGACGCGGGGTTTCATTTCTTATCTTCCCTAGTCGGTGCACCCGTTAGATTTCGACCATGCTTCCATCAGCATATCCTAATTCTTTTTCGAGAAAGGCTCTGAGGACTGCTTCAGTATTCTCACCGTTCTCCCCGCTTGAAGGTGTCTCAGGGATGTAGTTGAATTTAATGTTCTCCCTCCTCGAATAGGCTTCCAGGTACAGATCTTTGGTCGTTAGCTCTTTCAGGTTTATACTAAAATGATACGCTTAATAAAACTATACAGTAATTAAAGAGGTCAAGTACCTAGGTTAATAACAGTAAACAAGATTAATTCTGAAGAATTTATAGGTGGCCGATGGTAACCGGTAGATATGGAGTTCCGCTTTTAGGCTTGGCTAAATCTATATATTATTACACAGCTTTTAATTTCTTTGATCCCCTGGTTGCTGCTCCCCTTTTTTTGTCCTGAGTTCCCCTTCTACACCCCCTTCCACTGTCTCGTCCCCATGCGTTCCTCCTTATTGTATGGTGGTGCGCGTGGCGTTGTGGGCACGACACCCCACTCTCCCTGTTTGCTCGCGCTATACCGGCGCCTGCATGAGGACGAGGAAACCCCCTTCCACATATACTCAGGTTTTTGCCTACTCGAAATTCCCTTTACTCCTCACTAATTAAACTTTAGAGACGTTTATATCCATTTCAAACGGTATTTTATTTGTGCTTCTTAAATACCTCTACATCATAAGTATTAATACGTGCGTGATTGAGTGACTGTTCCTTTATAGTAACATGAGTAAATATCTGGTAAATAGCGCACATTTCGCGAGGACCCCGTTTAGATGTATGACTCCTGATTTCTTTTTCCATTTCTCGAGCATTTTCTACCAAATTTACTAGCACTATGAAGCTATTATTATTCTGAAAGGGAAATAACTCAACCAAAATGAGGGGGTTTGGCCTAATTTGAAGCATTATTTGGCTCCCTGGAGGGGATTTTGATGATTTTCTTTTCAGAAAAAAATCTTACAAAAAGATGAAATGTACCAGGTCTTCTCGGGTCCTCCGCCTTGTCTCTGCCTTAATAATGATAGGAGCCGAACACTGCTATTGACTAGCTTGCAACAGATTCAATGGTCATGATCAGTTGAGAGAACAAACGAGGAGATCTGCGCTAAAGTAAATAATAAAGATGCCCAATTGCAAGCAACTCCGAGGGAAGACGAAATCAAAATCGTTCTAGAGTGATTGTCGTCTCTTCTACACTCACAAATACAGCTATTTTAATTACCGTTGTCAGATGAAGGCTTAAGCCTACGCGACAGGACTGCAGGATAATATGGGATTTTTGGGAATAAGTTCATCAAAATCAGCAGTACCTTGTTTGCCGTACAATAGCAATGTATACAAATAAGTTTTTATAGTGTGAAAATTAAAAAAAAAATTCATGATTTTCAGCTAAAGCTATCGTTAGAGCTATCGTCCCACTGTACAAATAATACGTACGGATACTCTACAAGTAACGAGTAGTAGTGTTGCCGGGTAAGAATTTGTCATTCCGTTATCTTACTGTCATTTTAGCAGGTTTCAAAAATTGTTGAAAAACCGGGATGCTACTTTTTCTGAACATTTTAGAATGTTCATAATTCGCAGGAGCTAGCGTTAATTTATAACGTGGACAGCGTACAATCCTGACCTAATATAAACACGAACCGTTTCGTAGCCTTAATTGGCCAAATCTTCTCCTAAACTGACAAATGCTAACATATGAAAAGAGCCAACAAAAAGCAACAAACAAACAAGCAAACAAAACAAAATCAACAAACAAAACGAAAAGGAACGAAGCAAAACAATAATGGCTAAATAAAATGTTGAAAGGTGGAAGAGTTTCAGCACCGGACACCTCCGCAGAAGGTTAATAATGTTAACGTAATAGGCCTGTTATTTAAACAAAGCAGAGAAGGCGTTTTACAAAATCGCTTTCTAAACCATCGAATCTCTGATATTTATACGTTGTTTCTTGTAAACAGTGTTAAGAAGGCATATAGCACAGACCATAAAACTTTTTAACATCTTAAAATAGCCCATTTATAAACGTATTTAGAGTTCCAGTCTAATTTACCTCGTTTAAATGACAGGCTCATAACAGAGCATCCTCAGAGTCCCAGGGGCAGATATTTGGGGCCAGAGGCAGATAAAACGGGCGAAATTGGCGCGATTTACAAGACGTGTGAGCCCCTGGGCAGTTACTTTCAACGGACTAGTCTTAGAACCCATCTGCCTTCCTTCTTCTGAATGGCCACGATTATTTTTTGTGCCCAATCAGCGATCAGCATATATTTCGGTCATTTCTCGACCTCTTACAAGGAGCTTGTTTTGCTATCGAACGTAAAACTTGTGTTGCTTGCTCAACGGGGGTGTTTTCCAGGATTGTTCAAGTTTAAATGGCCAAAAATCCAGAGAAAGTGCAAACTTTAGCATAGCCCCATGAAAGACAAACACCTGAGTGGAAATTCAGCCCGTGAATCGAACGAGTTATCGTAAAATAAACGTAACTTGTTCAGCATGCGAGTTTAGGCAGCTCGGTGATTTTCTATCGTCTATGCACGATCCATAAAAAACAGATTAGTTGTATTCTTGGTGGCGGCTGTTTGGTTTTTTATTAGTTTTAAGGATTGTCTTTATCGCAGTTTCTTTAGCTTTGGGTAGGTGGTGTATGAAAAGATGGAATGCGTATAAAACGTCATTGGTGAAATTGACAAAGGAAACACGTGTCAAGGTATGCAACTGAGGTTAACTCAAAGTAAATAAATAAACAATATTTTTTGTTACATATTCTCTACCACAAAACTTAGGTTGTGAGCAGCATTTGTTATCATTAAAGGCAGACGATTGAAGTGTTAAATTATATAATTCCGAACAGTACAGAATGATTTTTTTGAATACCTTGTTACTACTGATGACTGGCTGAAAATATTCTCCCCTGAATGAACTGTATAGGGTCCATATTTCAAATAATAAATTTCGTTTAGAAATTTTGTTTATGCACTCAAAAATTTCCACAAATTCGTCATTATCACTGTTTTACAAATTAAAGATCACATTTAAATCCAAGTTTCGTGACAAACTGTTTGAGGGTTGCCTTACATGTCAGCCCGACGGAAACAAATTTCGAGGTTTTGACTGGCTATACTCCTTTGTAGTTTAATAACATTTCTGTTGACAGTCCACCTCGCCTGGGCCTGGGGTAACAACTGCCCTTGACCTCTCCCCCCCCCCCCGTTCAGTAATGTCGCCACTGTCCTGTACCGGTTAAAGAAAAGGACATTTTGTTTCAAATATGTTTCTTTTTTCATTAAACCTGATAAATCAACCAAAATCAGTCCCAGACGAGTAAGATTTGTCGTGATAAACGATTCTAGATAGTTTAGTTAAGATGAACACACGTGGAAGCAGCATTTTGCCCTTGAGGTGTAGTGTAATTAAGGAGGATAACTTGCAAATTGATGTGGAAAGCAGATAAAAGCAAATCAGATCAAAACTCATGGGTTTTATGAATGTGCACGTGAATAAAAACTTTGCATGACTTTTGTCTGGGACATTTCAGTGTCCCATCCAGAAGCCTGGAAGATTTTCAGGAATGTTGGAGGAAGCGCTTCATTTCCGCAAGAAGTCTGTACCACTTCCTTTGTGTTTCTTGCTTATGCTATTCCATGCTCCATTCACAACCGTAAAACGCTTCTTTGTTAATAAACTCTTCTCCTCACCCTCATCTTGTTTACTCAGACTTCCTCCTAACAATTATAAGATCTACCATTAAATAGCTCTACATAGTGACGGCTACTAGGCCTCAAAGCATGGGCCTCAGCGGGTGCTTTTATACTGCATTTTAAAGCACAAGTTGTATTGTTTGTTCAATAAACTTGCAGTGACTTTTGGTAACTAATGCCCTGCTCCAGCTACCCTGCTATAAAACATATTTTGATTGTTTTGGAAGTTCAACTTGCAGCCTAATAAGCATATTACTCTCCGAAGGGTGGTATTCTATTAACCATGAGACGTATGGTCTCCCATGCATCTCATTGAGTCTTACCAGTTGTATAATAATTGATTGCTCCAAATAATCTAATGTGGAAGTTGTGCTTAATCCTTTATACCACGTTCGAATCACACGGTGAATTTCCGCACAGGCCTTAGTCCTCTTTGGGGCTATACTAAATTTCGCATTTTTCTTCGGCTTCGTGGCTTAAAATTTCTGAAACTTTCCTTGAAGACACCACCGTTGAGCTAACAACAAAAGTTTGACAATTGATGGTGAAAACAACCCCCTTGTAAGAAGCCATGCAATGACCAGGACAAATGCTGTTTTGCCGATTGGGCACAAAAAAAATACAATGGCGCAAAATTTGTGCCCAATCAGAAGCAGGGAGGCAATGGATTCTGGAACTAGTCCTTTGAAAGTAGCTGCCCAGGGGCTTTTCTGCCCGTCTCGTAAACTTTCTCTCGCATCGATTTCGCCGGTTTTATCTGCCTTTTGCCTCGACTATCTGCCCCTGGGCCGCTGTGGATAAAATACAGAAGGTCTCAATGGGTTAACCCGGCAACCGTCAAACAGCATAAAATTTAGCCTTCAACCGTGAAAAGGGTAATATTATTTTTACTGTCAACCGTCAACGGAAGCAGCTTTTCTTAGTCCTCAAACGGTCTCAAATCAACGTCTTGAGGTCGTTCAGCAGCTCTTCTAGCTCTTAAAGAATGTTGTTAAGTAGCACAGTGAGCACATCGTCATAGGTGAAGTGAACGAATGGCATTACTTTGAGGATTTTTGTACAGCATGCAAACTTTGGCTTGTCATACACTGTAAATTCAAAAGAGTTGTTTCAGCCCCAAAGTACCGATTCAGCCCTTTGGCCCCTGTAGCTGTTTTGGCCCCCTGTGGGGCTATTTCGGAGAATTGGTCTGAATCGACCCCATTTAAAACCATTTCAGCCCCACCAAAAACCGAATCAGCCCACTTGTAGAAATCAATTTAGCCCTTAGGTATAGTTCAGCCCTTACATAAAACTGTTTTGACCCAAACTGTTAGGGCAATTTCGGGTAAACCCGATTAGGGTCATTTTATCCCGAAATGGCCCTCAATTTAGGAGCCATTTTGGTACTTGACCGAACTGAATCAGCAGTTGCCTGGACAATCACTGGCGGGTTTACTCTTGGCTGCTGTAGCATTTATTTATTTTGTCAAGTTAAATCTTTCTTTTCAAACTCGTGCATTTTGTTATATTCACTGTTGATATGAAACGCACGAAACTGAGAGACTGACACTGGACTGAGAATGAGTTGTCAGTGAGATTATTCTATGAAATCATTTTTCGAATTATTCTTTTTCTCTTTTGGTATTCATCCTGACTCGAACTGACACCGAAACAATAAATCAATGCGTTAATCACTTACGAAATCGCTCTAATTGTATACAGAAAAAAAATGAAGGACAGGAAAATGAATAAACAGAATGAATACGTGAAAGAACGATACATGTGCGGAGAAGAGAACTCATAAAAAAAAAATCTGAGTTCGAACCCACGACCTTCCGTACAATAGGACCTCGAAATATTTATACGAGAGATATAGGACATAAAGTGGTTATTTTATTTTATTCGATTTTATTTTTGTTATTATTAGAAATGTTGGTATAACAAGAAAGTTTTCTTTGGTCGATATCCCGCCAAAACTGGGCTCACCAGACTGGCCGAGGAGACTTGGGTGCTAATTGAGCATGCGCACACGTACATTCCCAAGCGACTGTTCGGTTTTTGGCGCCCGCTACCAACGGTTCGCGTGGTACCCAGAGATAAATTTGACTCGTTTTGAAAAGATATAGCGGATAAAGTATATCTTCTCATCGCTTTACAATCTCTGAACAGTTGTTGTTCTCCTGAGCGTCTTCGAGTAACGGTCTTAATTTGGCCGCCACATTTCTCGCTGATTCAATGATTGCAGTGATTGCTATCTGCTTAGTCTGCTGTAATTTCGTAGATTACGGAGGTAAGTTTAGAGTAAAATGTATTTTAAATAATTCCCGTCGCTGGACACAAAAAGGGTTGATTGGCATGTTTACTTACAATTAAACATTGGGCGAAAAGCCTAGGTCATTTAATATTACAAAAGTGAATTAAAAGCTAACCACAGCATGAGCATTCAGTTTACAACATTTGTACTGTGCTATATTATCCTTCCTAATTTGTTTGTGGTTACATGTTTGTCGCATTGTGATCAAGGAAAATGCCAGATAGGTGGGAATCTTTATGCTGAGATTTGCTGTCTGAAGCATAAAGGCAATTTGCTTGATTGTGTTTCAAAACATTCATTTCTGTTTTGTTTGTTACTTTGTTGTACTTTGGTCCAGGCATATGCGAGATAGGTGTAGAGGGTCATGCTGGAGTTTCCTACATGTATCTGTTGCATTAATTGATCACGAGATAGCATGTGCTTTGTTCCAAATTATCCATTTCTGTTTCTTTATTACAAATTATGTTGTACTGTGGTCAAGGCATGCCAGGTAGTTCCAAAGTGTTACACTGAAGTATACTGTGGCATATACTTGTCAATCACTCAATGATATATATACAGGATTCAATCAACAGTTGAATTCAGTCGTAATAAATCATCTGAGCACTGAAGTCATTAGAACATGCGTACTGCGTGTACTGTATCAACATAATTCTACATTGGCGACAAGGTAAAGTGAAGGATGCCCTACACTCCTCAGCCCTCTCCAAGCACTGAGAATGTGGCAACATCTAATGTATATGTTTAATGCCACTTGATGATTCAACTGTTTGTAAAGCAAGTCAACCATAATAACAATGCTGGCAAAGATACAAGCAGGATATTTAGCAACAATTCCATTTTTTTTTTCAGTATCACAGATCCAACAACAAAGAAATATGGCTTGCTGATCTGTGGAGGAGAAGACATCGCTGATGTCAAGAAGGCACTTCTGGATCCACCGCCCAAAGCTGGCAATGATGTTTACAAGGTCTTAATTCAAAAAATCAATATAAACACTTCATGCCTAAGCAGAACAAGGGCTTCACTAGGTTCCGGCTTAGCAAGCTCTAACAGAACATTTCAGAACGACTCGTAATCTTGTTTCAACAGACCTGGTGCAATATTCTAGAGCATTTTCCATTTCTATTTTCATATTTTATTCTGTTTTATTTGTTTTGTTTTGTTCTTTTGCCACTCTCCTGTGAATGAGGTAAGTGCCAGTTGGGTGCCAAGCTTTATGCTGAGGTATGTCTCCCTTCTGTAGGGCATTGCTTAATCATATTGCAACAGATGTAATGTTCCAAAGTATTTTCCATTGTTACTGGTAATTTCATATTACATGTATTTCCTGTTTTGGCTATTTTGCTATGCTGTGTTGTGAATGATGTATATGCCAGCTGGGTGTGAAGCTTTGTGCTGAGGAATCCCTTCTTTAAGGCATTGCTTAGTCATATTGCATGTGCAACAGATGCAATGTTCTAAAGCATTTTTCATTCCTAGTTTCATAATTATTATTTTCTGTTTTGGCTTTTTGCTATGTTGTAATGTGGTTGAGGTATATGCCAGTTGGGTGTAAAGCTTTATGCTGAGGTATCCGTTCTTTAAGGCATTGCTTAGTCATATTACAACAGATGCAATATTCCAAACTATTTACCATTCCTAATTTCATAATCATTATTTTTTGTTTTGTCTTTTTGCTGTGTTGTACTGTGATTGAGGTATATGCCAGTTGGGTGTAAAGCTTTATGTTGAGGTGAGGTATCCCTTCTTTAAGGCATTGCTTAGTCGTATCACAACAGATGCAATATTCCAAAGTATTTACCATTCCTAATTTCATAATCATTATTTTCTGTTTTGGCTTTTTACTGTGTTGTACTGTGATTGAGGTATATGCCCGTTGGGTGTAAAGCTTTATGCTGAGGTGAGGTATCCCTTCTTTAAGGCATTGCTTAGTCATACTTAGTCATATTACAACAGATGCAATGTTCCAAAGTATTTACCATTCCTAATTTCATAATCATTATTTTCTGTTTTGGCTTTTTACTGTGTTGTACTGTGATTGAGGTATGTGCTAGCTGGGTGTGAAGCTTTATGCTGAGGTATCCCTTCTTTAAGGCATTGCTTAATCATACCACAACAGATGCAATGTTCCAAAGTATTTACCATTCCTAATTTCATAATCATTATTTTCTGTTTTGGCTTTTTACTGTGTTGTACTGTGATTGAGGTATATGCTAGCTGGGTGTGAAGCTTTATGCTGAGGTATCCCTTCTTTAAGGCATTGCTTAGTCATATTACAACAGATGCAATGTTCCAAAGTATTTTTCCTAATTTCATAATTGTTATTTTCTGTTACTTGCTTTTTGCTGTTGTACTGTATGTGCCAGTTGGGTATGAGAGTGGAAACTATGTTGCATTAGGTGGAAATATACATTAATTGTTATAAAAGTTTACAGATTTTACAGTTTATCATGTATGGTATACCACAAGAGTCTTCAAAACTGTAATTTACTTGATTGTATTAGGTTTGAAAAGGTATGTACAAGAACGAAATAAATGAGTGTTTGAAAGCTGCAAGTTGAGTTTAGTTTCATTATTTGCCAGGCACAGAAAAGACCATTCAACTTCTGAAATGGTCCAACATGGAGCTGAATTGGCTCTATTTTGAGGGGTCATTTGCAAGAGGGCTAAAAATTGAGGGGGCTGTTTTGGCCACTTAAAATTCCAAAACGGCACTGGTGTTTTCCATATTGACCCTTCATATGGTCTAATTTGGCCCCAATATAAGGGTCGATTTAGCCCCCAAAATTGATACTGAAACGGCCCCATTTCAGTGAGGCTGAATTGGCCCTAGAGCAGTACCAATCTGGACTCACCCGTTTTGGCCCCATTTTTGGGGCCAAATTAGCTCTTTTCATTTTACAGTGTATGAAGAATGATAAACCACGAAAACAAAACTACCCCTACAATACAAACGTCAGAAAAGTTATATTTTTAGCCGTCAGCCGTCAAAGCTACTCCTCCCATTGAAACCTTCCAAAAAAAAAGGTTTTTACGAGCGAAAAACAAAGTTAATTTTTTTCTAGTACGTACATAGCTCACCAAATGAGAATAACTGCTGATGAACAAGATTGTGGGGAGGGCTAACTAAGCAAGATAAAGAACCTCCCAGTCGTCGGGCGAGAAGTTGAGAGACCCAGCTAGGATTGTGAGTCGGTCTTGTACTCCACTTGGAACAGGGTAGGATTTGCCAAAGGATGCGAATGACTGATTGTTGCTATTAGCATTATCAGCAATAAAGATGTCACCTTCACCAAATTTTGGACCAGACTCTGACCACCGGTAAATTGCTTTTGATGGGTCTGCCACCGGGCTTCTGAATGCTCCCAGACCTTCGTTGTTACGAAGAGAAAAAATAAAAGCTTTCGAAGTGGAACCATAGCCATCACTGGAATCTGAAAGGCAAAGAATTACTGATATAAAAACAGAAATGTAAGCATTGTTACTTTCTGTTTTCTTACTAAGGTGTTCTTCCTTAGCTTATTATGCATCGAACTCATGTGAGTAAATAAAGTGGTACAGTATCACTGTAGATGGTTTGAACCCAGGAGTCATAATCATAAGCTGGTGAAATTTGATCGTCTGGGTGAGTGTATTCCTGAGAAGGACTGTTTGCGATGCCATTGACTGACGTTTCGACAACCTGAGCGGAAGTCACCATCAGAGTCGAGTGAATCGTGAATCGTCAGTAGATGTTATGAGTCTCTTGTCGTTGTCCTGATTGGTCGACGAACTCGCGGTGTTATTGTTCGTCCTTCAGTTAAGCCGTGATGTTATTGCTTGCGAAGACTAAAAATGTGATTGGTGCGTTGTGATCCGTCTTTTGTTAGTCAAATGTCCATTGGGCTATTATTTGTAAAATTAGTCGGTTTGTCTGTCTCGTTGTTGCCGTCAATAAGTCGTCGGTAAGGTGTAGGTAGTTGTTGGCAACGGTTCAGTGGTGTTTGTTCTAAGTTAGTAAACCAGCTTTCCAGTGTGATTCCTTGATAGTAGTCCGTACTGTAGACGCATTCAGCAGAGTTCCAGTCCATTTTGTGGTTTGTTTGCAAATGGTGTTCAGTAATGCGATTGTTAATATCACCTCGTCTACTTGCTTGTTTGTGTTCAGTCATGTCGTATACCCAAATTTCTGTCGGTCTCACCAGTATAAGTGGCCTGGCAGTCGCAGCATTTGATATTATAAACTGTTCCCTGTCTGTCACTCTTCGTCTTTGTCGTTAATGTTCACCAGTAGTTGACGCAAAGTACTGATAGGTTTGTAAGCAACCTGGATGTTTTAGGGATGCAGGATCCGTGCGATTGTTTCAGAAAAGTCCCCTAGATGTAAGGTAATGGTTTCAGTAGTTACAGGAGTCGAGTTAGCGTCCGCGAATTAGCGTTCGCGTGTTCCTCGACTAATCAGGACAACGACAAGAGACATAACATTTACTGATGGCTCACAATTCACTCGGCTCTGATAATGACTTCCGCTCATGGTTGTGGTAACGTCAGTCAATGTCACCACAAACAGTCCTTCTCACTCAGAACTACACCCACCCGGACGATCATACTTTACCGACTTAATCATACTTTACCGAATTATGGTACAGTATCGCTACAATAAACATCAAAGAACTCTGAATACGACGAACGAAAAGTATCTGCCTACGAAGCAGCGGAAGGAATGGGGCGGCGATATGAAAAAAAAAGGTGATGACTTCTATTGGCCTAATTTAGTCCCCATTCTACAGTTAAAGTGGCTCCTCCCGCATTCAAAATGGTTCAAGGTGTGAGAGATTTCCTAATTTCTAAATACCCTATTGGTACTTAATTTCGCGGGTCTGTAATTTCGCTTTTTTTCGCGTTTATTTAACAATTGGTTCATGCTTAGCGTGCGTAATCAAGTTATGGATGCACGCGGGAAGTTTGGAGAGCACGAGAGAAGCGTAAGAGTTGCTTGAGGCGCAGCCGAGAGCAACTCTAGCTTCTTGAACCAATTGTTTTATAACATAGCCAGTGGAAATGCCGAAATAGTAGTTTTTCGCAAGGTGCCGCAGTTCTATTTCGCTTCCGTTGAAACCGTAAATTATAAGCAATACGAATCAGTATGCAGTTGATTCAAAACTCAGTCACTGGTTACCATAAAAATCAAGAAAGAACGAGAAAAAAAAACGAGAAAGAGAAAAAAAAGGACAATAATCGATCACATGACTGAAAGAAAAAGGCGCCAAAACCTTGCGAAGTGTTGCCGCGTAGTTGCAGCGTTTCTTTGTAAAGCTGAATGAATCAATGAAATTGCTCCGAAGTGAACGTACGAGAATAACTTTTTTTGAAGAAGTCTTCTAATTATCGCTCTAAGATGTGGTATAAGATTGATGTTTCCTGAAAAAAACTGTTGTATTCATCCTCCAAAGCGGATTGAAGCTGTATGATTTCAGCATTGTAGCCGCGAGTCTGAGTTGAAACGAGCAGAAAACAAAGTGGAGGCCGCGGACGGAATGTGGTTTAACAACAATGAATCAAACAACTGGGAAAGCGATCATTCGACTTATTTTGGATTACGCTTTATTTTGTTTGAACATTGAAGCTGCTTGAACACAGAGCTACATTGACTGCAGGTAAAACGATGTTATTTTGTGTAGTATATAGCCGGAAAAAATTCGTCCTTTCTGGTTGTCAGTGCTTATTTAGCTTGATTTTGGAAGGGAATCACCGAAAACGTGTGACACGTTATTAAACAGTTCGCTTCAATTTTACTGTGTTTTATTTTGTGTCATGTCTTGATATTTTGGTTTTTAAAGTTTTGCGTATAAAACCTACCCTTTGTGAACATTCGTTCAGAGAAGACGGTGAGTGAAATCGTAAACACAACGCGTAAGACTAATTAAGTTCGAGTTTCTTCAGTTTTTCAACAAAGTTCCTTGCTCGTCCTAAGAAGTCAAACTCTCTGCAACAATTTCGCTGTTGTAATCTCTCTCTAGTTTAACTCTCAGTGCTGTAAGGTGATTTTTCTTGGCCATTTACTCGCCGAGTTGCTCGCGAAGAAGACACTTTTGGTCGCTGCAGGCAGAAAAAACCAAGTGCATACATAACTCAACTGCATGCTTCGTTTTCGTTGGTCTTGCTCTTGCTTGTTGGCTGCTTTCTATGCTGGCTAAAAGGTCAATGCCAAGAGAAAAATTTGGAAGTTCCTCGCTAGTTTCTTCCATTGACTATCGGAAAGTTCAGCAACAGGAACTCGCCGCTAAACTCGACGGGAACTTTGCAGCAAAATGCAACTGCACACGACATGATATATACGCACGGCCGTGCGTATATAAAGATATACACCATGATGGTTCAATAGGAATTCGGTAGGACCAGCGCGCGAGCTATGTTATAAAAAAACAATCTCGAAATTAAAGACCCGCGAAAAAAATCATCGCCCTTTTTAGCTGCTTTTTTTTACCTTTTTTTTTATATTTGCCTATTGAAATCGCGAAAATAAAACCCCGCCAAATACTGTTTTGCCAAAATCGCGAAATTTAGTACCCGCGAAATTAAGTACCAATAAGGTAGCTAGTTTCCTGCTGAAATATTAGCGCAAAAGACTCAACCTACCGCAAAAAATAAGATTAATTGTTTAGCACATAAAATGTTCGTTTAGCTGTTAATTGAATAGAATTGAAAATTCTAGACCCAATGGTTTCAAAAGGAAAACCAGTTAAAGCACAAACGCAGTGAGTGTTTTCCACAGAGCATTTTTGCACAAGGTCGATTATTGATGAGCCTGGTCATTTTTAATTTATTTAATCTAAAGTAAGCTACCCTAGTAAAACTCAGAAAAGAAAACCATGAGGTATCTCTTTCCCGAAACCACTCCAACCTTGAAATCCTCGGAATTTCGGGGCTTTATATTAGCCCCGAATACCTTAGTTGAGGACGGGTCCTTCGCCCCCTCTTACCAATGTTTCTTACACACCATTTCGTACATAGGATTTTTTTCCCAGCGATACTTTCTTCCGTTCTAGATGTTCTCTATGAGGAAGTCAGTGAATGTTATGGAATATTCTTGGGGTGTTTCCTATTTCTTACAAAAAGTAGAAACGTATTTTTGTTTGGAAATTTGAATACTGCAGTTCAAACCATGGAAACCCTTCACGGACTAAAACGTATTTCATTCTCCTTTTCTGTCCAACCGAAGTGACAGTTAATCTCTGTACCATTTAATTTGAATGTGAAAGTGGTACTTTGATCTTTGTTCCTCGGACCGATTTTGCGTGCTTTTCGTGCAGTAAAAATGATGAACACCACTTTCCAGCTAGTTTCAATCTTCGTGCATCGTGTGACGTATTATTCTCGGGAGTGATCAAACACGCAATGACACATACTGATTAGATGAACCGATTTGACTAAAGAAACCAGAAACAGTAAGGCGTCCTCCTTTTGCTTCCTTTCCCCAGTCCCTCCTCGTTTTTACCGTTAACTTATGAGATACCGTTGACTTATGGGTATGAGAAAAAAGACGGCTGCTAGCCTAGTCTACCCAAATCACTTTGAAAGCTTATTTTGAAGAAGAAGGTTTCTTTTTGCTTGATTTCATAGTCAACTGCCAAGAAAGGCTTTCGTTATTATCATCCCACCAACGTATCCCAGTCTGCCTGCCAGCTGACGCATGCATTCAGCCGGTCGGCCAGCTTCTTAGCCAATTAAGTGGCTGTTTTTTCAGTCAGCCAACAACAGTCTTCATAAATGTTCGGTATTGTTTTTCATAGCACTAAAACTGCTCGTGTGAGAGTTCATAATGACATCATGGTCACTGTTGACAACAACAACTCTGTTATCCTACTTAGACTTGTAATTGGCTTGCCTGGTTGTTCCTTTTGCATCGTAAAGCTACCCAGGGTAGTGTATTATTGACATAGATTCATTGAAGCTAATAGCGGAGCCTGCGGGCAAAGCCCGCCAGCGAAGCTCCATATTGCTAAGGAAATTTGGTAACCTATCAATCCGAAAAATTTTGGTTGTGACGTAATAGTCACGTGACCGTCCGTCCGTACATCCGTACGTCCGTCCGTCCACACAGACTCTGTGGGAGGGGGAGGGGAGTCCCAAGACAACCCGACGGGGGTAGAAAATGCCATCTTTTCTTGGCGGGAAATCGTGCGGTGCTTTTAAGCAACCGGCGTTTTTCTTGGCGGGAAATCGCATGACCATCGTCGCTTTTGAAAAAGAGGTTTCTTTAAAAGCTTAAGCTTCTTTAGCATTTAACGATTGCTCGAGAGTACTGAAGTTTTATACTTGACAAAAAAAGCATCTAATATCCATAAATGGAAAGAAAAAGTTCAAAAGAATACTGTAGAAGGCGAAAAGTTCAAGTTACGAAAGCTGTATTCAAAGGACTTCGTCGCTTTGTTTTCTTCACGGCGGAGAGTTTGCCCTGTTCTGAAACACAACCGAGTAAGTAAAGTTTTTAAAGGGTCTAAGGTACACGATTTCGAGTAATACGATGAAAGAAATTACCTTTTGAAATGGAAATTTGATTTATGCCATTAGAAATGTGTCCTTTACTTTTGACTTTAAAAAAAAATTAGAAAACGCGCTCAGATTTGTGACAGATTCGTGAATATTTTGCCATGCTGAGCCGATTTCACTCGCGTGAACCGACCTACGATTTTAAAAGTGCAACGCGAATTGCATTTAAGTATAAACTTACGGGTTTTCGAATAAACTTTTTTCAAAAATGATTTCTCTGTCCGTTATTTTGTGTTTGTTTATTCATAACAGTAGGTCTAAGCACAGCCGCAAGACAACTGCACAAGCTTTGCTTTCCATTTTGACTGTCCGGTCCATCTCTTTGTGCAACTGTCGATTTTCTTGTCCTAGAAGTTTTCAATAGTAATAATCTTTTAAGCGAAGCAGTTGTCGGTTTAAAGCTATTTTACCCCAAAAGTTTCCGAAAACAGTTTTGTGCGTTCCTCAAAACGCCTAACTTTATTTAGGCTTACTTCGCATCCGCAAAACTTATGCCGGCAAAATAATTTAATTAAAGCTTGTTTGGCGTTTCTTTGTTTTGAATCTTGATGGTCTCTAGTTAGAGAACGAAATATAACAGTTATTTGAAAAACTATAAGCGAAGCAGTTGTCAGTTTAAACCTATTATATCCGAAAAGCTTCCAAAAACAGTTTTGTGCATTTTTAAAAGCGCTCGAATTTCAGACAATTTGCAGCCGCAAAACTTATGCCACAGAGTTAAAAATGTTTGGACGGCGTTTGTTTGTTTGTTTTCAATTTCGATGGTCTCAAGTTAGAGAACGAAATATAAGGGTTACTTAAGTAACTATAAGCGAACCAGTTTTGAGTTTAAAACTATTTTATCCGGTAAGTAATGTGTGTTCCTCAAAGTGCTTGAATTTTTTCGCGGCTGCTAAAACCTACGCGACATTTCTTCGATAAGTTTATTACAAGTGCTTCGAAGCTCGCCAGATCCTTTCTTTCGGGTAATCCCAGTGAAATGCTGCTGAAATGTCAGTATAAATTTTTGACCAGACTAATTTTTTTATTTAGTGGCAGTCCATGTTATTTGTTAACATCCGAACGCGATGAAGATAACCCATTTTTAAAGTACAAGTAATCGCATGAGGCCGAGTAGATTTTAAACTACTGTTATAACTTATTAGCAAGAAAAAATGCTTTTGCTGTCAAATCTTGGGAAAGCAATTGTATTGAAACGTTAATCTGTGATTTAACCCTTAGTCTGGAGGGAGGGGGGGATGGGTACATTGTACCCTCGCTGACTTTGACGAATTATAACTTTTAAACGGCTGGACGAACAATCACCAAATCTAGTGACTTTTCCTAAAAGTTATCAGGAAAAATTTTCCTGTGTCAATGACGCGTCTATGACTATTTTCCGTGTTTTCAGTCTTTTTTTTTTCAGTGCCCCCTTTCCTCGTTTGTAAGGAGAAGAGAATCCTTTACTCTTGTGTGCTTTTTTTTTAGATTAAGTATGTTTCTTAGAACAAATTCATATGTTTTTCGATGTCGTCATAGTCAGTTAAATGTCTGCAGGCTCGGGATTCAAGATGGCGGCCCATTTCTTAAACTGGTTGGTTTGTGATGTCATTGTGACGTCATGACACGTCATAATTGACTCGTCATAAACCCGATATGATAAGCTAATGACGTGCTACAAACGTGCCAAGTTTCATCACAAGAGCGTTCATACTTTCGAGATCTATTGGTGGGGAGGGGGCAGAAACTCAAAAGAAGCCCAACCGAAATGTGGTTAATATTTGCATGTATTATATGGCCGTGTCTCAAAAGGACTGGAAGCAACCAAATAGAAGAATTTGATTGGCTAAAATCGATATTGACCGCGGTCTAGATTTCCCATCTAGACCGGCATCTAGACCGATGTTGTTCTAACATTTTCCCTTAAAAAGTTACAAACAAAAAAGTACAAACAAATTGGCTTGTTCCTGTTAGTAGTACTAAATGGACGAACCAGTAGACAGCGAGGAAATTTAGCAAGTAAAGTTGGCAAATTTGAGTTCAGCCGAGGAAGCTACGCGCGAAGATAAAGTCGAAATTGAGAGGCTTTTACAAGCACAGAAATCCAGACACACTCAGTGCAAAACTAAGAGCGACTTAAAAGCATGGACGAAATTTTGTGAGTTACTGAAAGAGTCTAGAGCAATTGTAAACATACCTGCCAAAGAGCTCGTCCTTCTTTTGTCCAAATTTTTCATCTCCGTTCGCAAAACAAGATGACACCGAGTACGAACCGTGTATACATTAAGCCAAACTCGATGACACAAACAAGAAGAAGGTTTCTAATCACTCCGTTAGGAAGACCAGTGTTGGACGACTCCTCGAAGCAGACGTTCAGCCAAAATTCGTTGCACAGCTTAGCGGTGATAAAAATTTGAAAACCCTCGACAGCTACATTCAGCATCTCTGAAGCGACAGCAATAAATGTCTCCTGTCTTGAATCGTGGGCCAGGTACATCCGCTCAGTCCGAAGAAAACCAAGTCAGTGCTTCCACTACAACACATCAAAATGTCTTCACAGTCCAACAAATCCAGCCTCAGGCAATTTTTGCCGGAGCGCATATTGACAAGTTCGAAGGCTGCACATTCAACAGCAACGTTTTTTGTGGCGATCAGTCGAAGATCGCAAGGCTAAATGAGAACTGATCGCTGATCGATCGATTAAAATTCGTTGCACCTTTGGTCACTTTCCATAAATTGTTGTTTAACCACAAGCTTTTTCATTGAGCCCATATGAAAAAGAACGGTTATTTTGTCTTCGTTCATTGACGAAGTTTGTACAAAGCTGGAATTTTGTCCCGTTTGGACTGGAGACTAGTGACAGAAGTAAGCCAGCTAAATGCTTGAGCCCGCGCAGGGAAAAAAATAAATTTTTATTTTTTGTCCTTTTGATTTCTTGTTTGGCCATATAATAAGCATCTTATTAACCGAGCTAGGTCGGTCTGTATGGAAGAATCTTGACCTCGGTCGCTGATACAGACCTCACTGCGTTCGGTCTGTACTGGCGACCTCGGCCAAGATTCTCCCATACAGACCTCCCGCTCGGTTAATAAGAACTAAATACGACCTTAAACGATGGTAATAAGGAATTTCAGCTCACTAGTATTATCCCACAGCTGCTTCATAGCCAGGTCAATACTTCACAGCTTATAAGCAGTTGAAGAGAATGACGTGCATTTTTTAGCCATAAACATTTTTATTACCAGTATAACTTATTTCTCCGTGATTTAGGGAAATTTTTTAACTTTTTTACTGGATCAAGTAATAGAAAAGCGGCGTAACGCCTAGATTGAAAGGACCAAACATAGTTCAACTCCCTTGATACAGTTGAATCTGTGGCTGATCTCGGATGAGGGCCCACCACTTGGGTTTTTGACTTTGCAATGATCAAATGTAATGGCACTGTTGCGACGACGAAGTAAAAGAAAAATATCCACTGAAAACCACTGACAAGGAAGAGTGATCAGTAATGTCCATGTTCTGTTTAATAAACGAGCAGGAGTGTTTTATCGGGTTTAAAACCACGAGGCGTAGCCGAGTGGTTTTAGACCCGATAAAACACGATCTGCGAGTTTATTGAACGGCTTCAAAAAACGATCTCATAGAATAATGAACTAATGGTGCCATTTTCCCGTGCTATAACTTTATTCCATAGTCTCATCAAGAGAATGTCAAAATCGATCTCACAGAATATAAAGACATTCTTTCATGTTTTGTAGTTCCTATAGTCTTTGAAAAGAATAAAAAGTTTTGTTTCATGAGCTTCGGACCATTTTCCCGTGCTGCTAGTTCATGCTGCTAGATCTGAAAAGAATTATAAGATTAGATGATTTGTATAGTGGAAACTTCATTCAATAGTGAGCTCGATGAGAACATTATGGCTTCGAAGCACAAGCGGACGTTTCGCAAACCCAAAAATGCTGAAGAAGAGAAACAACTGCTGGAAAATGCCGTACCAAAGTCAACACGTTCCGTCAATAAGTGGGCTATGAAGATTTTTTCAGAATGGCAGTCAACAAGAGTAAATAAGAAAGCTTCTGAAGAGCCGAGCAGTTGTACTAATGACACATCACAAATTCAAGACTTGGAAACCGACGTGCTTGATATGACGGCAGAGTCGCTAAATTTTTGGTTAACAAAATTCATAATGGAAGTGTGCAAAGATACCGGGGAAAATTATCCTCCTCGTACGCTGTACAGCATTGTTTCTGTTATATAAAATGTTACCCTATTCTTTATAAAAAGAATACTAATGAGGGTAACATTTTATATAAAGAATAGTAATGAGGTATATTACAATCAGCCCCGCTTTCCCCTGGGACTGAAATCAAATGCCGCCACCAGGCTTTTTAGATTGTTGATGTATTACCGGTTTTAAACAAGCATCCACGTGACTCATTTGCGTGATGTAATTGGTATAAATGATCATTAATTATTCATGAGTTTTTGAATGTTTTTTAAAGCACCACGCATTTCAGAGTGATATATAATGAAAATATTCGAGACTGCTATCTGCAATATTTATGAATGTAAAAATAAAAATATAATCAATTAGAACTAAAAACAGTTTTTACCTTCTTTGCATCCATACAACTCCAGTCGCAGAGCAATAAATGAACGCCAAGTCTTGGGATGAATCTTGATGAAGCGAGCAATGATTGGTGGATCAATGATGTTACCCACTACTGTATTGTAGTCACTATTGCCTTGAAACTCCTAATTACAGGAAATTATATTTGTAATATGCCGTAAACACAAATACAAAAAAAAAAGTGATCCCTAGAATACAGTTTTGGTCACATGTGAC